>PVHT020000165.1:1328948-1545781 GCA_004024745.2 Catagonus wagneri | reverse complement strand
GGTTTAACCTCTAAAATACACAAATAACATACAACTTAACAGCAAAAAAAGCCAACAACTCGATTGAAAAATGGGCAAAAGACCTGAATAGACATTTCTCCAAAGAAGACATACAGATGGCCAACAGGTACATGAAAAAATGCTCAGCATCACTGATTATTAGATAAGCGCAAATCAAAACTACTATGAGATACCATTTCACACCAGTCAGAATGGCCATCATTAATAAGTCCACAAATAGAAAATGCTGGAGAAGGTGTGGAGAAAAGGGAACTCTCCCGCACTATTGGTGGGAATGTAAACTGCTAAAACTCCTATGGAAAGCAGTATAGAGGTACCTTAGAAAACTATACATAGAACTACCATATGACCCAGCAATCCCTCTTGGGCATATATCCAGACAAAACTTTCCTTGAAAAAGACACATGCACATGTATGTTCATTGCAGCACTATTCACAATAGCCAAGACATGGAAACAACTTAAATGTCCATTGACAGCTGATTGGATCAAGAAGATGTGGTACATATACACAATGGAATACTACTCAGCCATAAAAAAGAACGAAATAATGCCATTTGCAGCAATATGGATGGAACCACAGATTCTCATACTAAGTGAAGTCAGAAAGACAAATACCATATGATATCACTTATATCTGGAATCTAATATATGGCACATCCCTATATTTCATTTTTAGAAAGTCATATAGTTGGAATGAAACAATATGATAAATTTTTAAGATGAATTTTTGACTACATAGCAATACATGAATACTTTATTTTTATTTTTTTTGTCTTTTTAGGGCCACACCCCACAGCATGTGGAAGTTCCCTGGCTAGGGGTCAAATCAGAGCTGCAGCTGCCACCTACACCACAGCCACAGGAACGCAGGATCCTTAACCCACTGAGCAAGGCCAGGGATCAAATTGGCATCCTAATGGATACTAGTCAGGTTAGTTACTGCTGAGCCACAACAGGAATTCCAATATTTTCTTCTTAATAGGAAAAGTCACAACACTGCAGATGACTCTAAATCCCCTTTAAAACCACATCCCACCCAGCCCTCATCATTCTATTCTGCAGGAGAGCTGGGAGCCAGAATGTTTAACTGCTAGCAAGCCATGGCCAATAGGATCAGAACGAACACTAGGTGTTAACCAACTAAAACGGCCATATGGTGACGTGCTGAGCACATGTTCTCCCCATGTCCTTAAAGGGCCAGCCCTGCGCCCCTCCACAGCTACCAAGCCAAGGAACGTGGCATGGACCTGAGGAACCCTGGACCCCAGGCTCAGGCTCATCACGCTGCTCAGCTCTGCAAGGCGATGGGAGACCATCTAGGGCAGAAGGGCCCTCTAGGCAGGAGGGCTGTCCATGGGAGAGTCAGGTCCCGACCACAGCCTGCAGCCAGGACCTGGCTCTCCCCATCCCAGCTTCTCTTCTCCTGCCTGGATTGCTAGACTGTGGATGGCACTTCCCCTTGAACTGCTGCCACCAAAAAGGTGCAAACCACTTGGGGGGTGCAGCAGTCAGTTCCACCAGGAGAACTGAGACAGAGAGTCCAGAGTGAGCTGGCCTGCAGGCTGAGCCAAAGCCTGGGGTCCCACCCCCGCTGGGAATGAAGTCAAGGACAGGAGACATCAATGCCTCTTCCCTCTCTGATACCCTCTTCCAGGCCTCATTCGGCTAAGAGGAAGACCAAGAGAAGGAGAGGCTGCTGGCTGCTTCCCAGTCTCCCCTTCTTTTATTTTATTTATTATATTTATTGGAACAAATGGCCAATCAGCTAGGTGACCACGTTTCCCAGCGTTATAGCTATGTGTTACTATGTTCTGGCCAGCGATGAAAATGGAGGTGTCACGGGAGGCTTCTGCAATGTGTCCTTAAAAGAGAGGCAGTGCAGTGTTTTTTTTTTGGAGCTGTCCTAACTTCCCTTCTTCTCCCCTGCTATTTGGCATTCAGATGTGAAGGCTGCAGCTCCCTCAGCCATCTTGTCACCAAGAACAAAAAATCAGCATGAGAATGGGGTCAACACAGAGGAAAGTGGAGCCAAGAGTTGGAAAAGGAAACCAAGTTCTTATGACGTTTTAAAAGACTCCTAGATCACGCTGTGCCTGAAGCCAGACACCCTTAAACTTTTCAGTTATTTGTGCAAATAAATTAGCCCTCCTACATACCCCCACTTGTTCCCCCTAAACTGGTTTTTGTTGTTTTTTAGGGCTGCACCTGTAACATATGGAAGTTCAGAGCTACAGCTGCCAGCCTATCCCACAGCCACAGCAACATGGGATCCAAGCTGCAACTGTGACTTACACCACAGCTCATGGCAATGCCAGATCCTTAACCCACTGAGGCTAAGGATCAAACCTGCATTCTCATGGACACTAGTCAGGTTCATAACCTGCTACAGAAACTGTCCCCAAACTTGTTTGAATGGTCTTTATCTAGAGAGTCTCAAGTGAGACAAGACAACCTTTTTTTTTTTTTTGTCAGATGCTACCCAGAACAATGAAAATCTTCAAAGGCAATCTGTTGAGAAAAGGCAACCAAGAGCCATGTCACAAAGGCTCATATCCTGGTCCCTACTGTCATTTGCCCACCTGGGCACTCTGGGAACAGGAAGGGTCTCTGCAAGGAAGGTCAGCATTTCTATAGCTCAGGATAGGAAAGGGCTGCCGTAATTTGAGACATTCCTGAGATAAACTCAGGGGGAAAATACCTTCTGCACCATGAGAACACGTTGCATCACGCCAAGGTCCCCTCCTCTCCCGAGCTGCCCCAGAATCCTGGACACGCCACTCAGCCTTCCAGGCCGCAGACCCTCAGCCTCTCCTCACTCGCTGCTACCAGGCTGGCAAAAGCAGGGGTGATGCGCGGTGGGCACCCATGAGGGACGACGTCCCCCAGACTGGGGTCACATCTCAGCTCTGCTGTGTGACTCTGGGCGAGCTCCTTAGCCTCTCTAAGCATCGGTCTGGTCATAAAACAGAGAAGCTCTTTTTGCCTTTATACACAAGGACAATATACCTGGAAGCAGCTACCACCCTGTCTGGTATATAGTGTCCATTCACAAAAGAGGGTGATTACTAATATATTTGGGGGGAGTTCCCGCTGTGGCACAGTGGGCTAAGAACCTGACGGCAGTAGCCTGAGTAGCTACAGAGACGTGGGTTAAGCAATCTAGTGTTGCCACAGCTGTGGCTCAGATTCAGTCCCTGGCCCGGGAACTTCCATATGCTGAGGGTGCGGCCATAAAAGAAATAAATACATATATATATATATATATATTTGAAGTTGTTGCTGTTGCTCAAGCTTGCCTGGTACATCAAGACCTGGCAACTTCCCCGCTGAGCTCTTAGAAAACAAGTAGGGACCTGCACTTTTCAAAGACCCTCCCCTAGGTATCTCATTTTCACATCCTGAGAGTGCTGGGGGGGTCTGGCAAGGGGACAGCACACCTATCTTGGGCCAAGAGGTTCTTGAGGGAGTCGGGGACCCACTCAAGAACATGTCGTTTTTTGAACGAGAAGTGTTGTTCTTCCAAGTGTCCTGAAACTTCTCCAGCAACCCAACCCCTGATCCCCAAAGGGGACAGAGTGGGGAGGCACTCAAAACAGGGCACTGGAGTTACTGGGTCGGGGGTGGGCGGGGATGGCCTCCAGTCCCAGGCTGAGCCGAGCCCGGCCCTCCCGCCCGGGATCGAGGGAGACTCACCCAGCATGATGGCGTCCACAGCTCCCCCGGGACAGAACTCGATCATGATCTGCAGAGAATACAAGGCAAAGTGACAATAAGCAGGAGTGCACAGCCCCCGGGGTGTGCGCCCCTCCAGCCCCGCCCCCCTCCAATCTGCCCCCAGTTCTCCCAGGAGGCTCTCACACCCCAAGCATTGCTTGGGCACTTCATTTTTTCAGAAAAAGGAAAACCAAGTTGCCACAGAAACCCGCAGCTTCAGTGAACAGCCTTTTCAGCCAGGCCTGCCCGCCTGCCCCTCACCCCCGCCGGCCAGCCCCCCCGGCCTCCCACGATCCACAGCCAGGAGTCTCCCGCCAGCAAACAAGCCAGCCAGGTCCTCACGGGATCCCAGCACCTGTCTCTGGCCTCCTTCCGGAGCTTCGTGCCCTGGCCCAAACATCGGGCCTTGAAGATCAGCTCAGGTGGAGAAGCCAAGCCCAGAGAGGGGCTGCGACTGACCAAGCCCACGCAGGTTGTCTAGTGGCTCCTGGACTGGAAAGCAGGTTTCCGAACCCCCAGTTCATTCATTCATTCAACACACACCTGGCAGGCAGCGGGCCCTAGGAGAACCACCAGATCCAGGCCTTCAAGGGGCTCCCAGCCCAGTGCAGTGGATGGAAAAGGCCAATGAGAGAAAAAAGTGACACAGGTATTGACACAGCCCCCCCTCCCTGGTTCACTCCCATCTTTACTCCTTCTGGTCCACTGTGGGCTCCCCTCACATATGAGAAGATGTTTCCTCTCTCTTTTTTTTTTAGGGCCACATCTGTGGCATATGGAGGTTCCCAGGCTAGAGGCTTAATCGGTGCTGTAGCCACTGGCCTACGCCACAGCCACAGCAATGTCAAATCTGAGCCGTGTCTGCAACCTACACCACAGCTCACAGCAACGTGGGATCCTTAACCCATTGAGTGAGTCCAGGGATCAAACCTGCATCCTCATGGATGCTAGTCAGATTCACTTCCGCTGAGCCACGATGGGAACGCCTCTCTGTTTTATTAAAGTATGGACAGAGGTGGGTGGGGAAGGGGGAAAGTGACACCAACTCCCAGGCACTCCCCACATCTCCTCCACCTCCCAGCTCCTGGCCCCTGCTTGCTGTAAAGTCCCTCCGCCCAAGCTCGGCAGAGGCAGACAACGTGCCCGTGGGGCGGTCAAGGAGGCCCATCACTCTAAGTAGAAAAGAAGACCTCAGCCATGACCCAGCTGGGCCAGAGCCAGCCCTCCAGCCAGAGGAGAGAGGCGTGGCCTCCGTGTTTTGATGAGGCCTCCAAGCTTGTGGTCGACCTTCCAGAGGCCTCCTGGTGCTATGAATATGAGGATGCGGTGATGCAGGCTGCACCAAGCCCCGAGCCCACGGCTCACTAGTTGTGACCTTGGGCAAGTCATTTCAACTGTGTCAGCTGTAAGATGGGTTTGGTGATGCTGTGGTTCTTACCTAGGTCCCACCTCTGAGCTATATTTAGGGGAACAAGCCACCCCTGGCGGCATGAAACCACAGCCGGGTTGAGTAGGGGGCTTTAAGCTGGGCAGGGACAGCAGAGGTCCTGGGTACTAGGGGTGACAAGACAGCCCAGGACAGCAGACAGGCCTGCCACACACTGTGCAAGGCTACACGCCACGGGAGGGGGCGACACAGGGGACCGCCCCCCTGCTCACACATCACCACTGCCGGGGAGAAGGACATGGCCCCTGAGGCTCCTGAGGTCAACCTGGTCCTGCCTGGCCCAGACTACTCTCTCCCACTACCCACTACGGTGACCGTCATCCTAAATACAAGCCATCAGACATGGATTAACGTCCTGCAACCCAGAACACGAGGAAGTGGTACCTCTTTCTTCCGGGCACCCCCTCACTCACTCGTTTGTTCATTTAATCAACCACCAACCAACCACGCTTGAGCCCAGGGGTCAAGGTGACTTGGACACAGGCGTCAGCCTCTTGAAGCTCAGTGTATCACTCTGTCTTCTAATAATTCTCGGAGTTCCCATCGTGGCACAGAGGAAACGAATCCGACTAGGAACCATGAGGTTGTGGGTTCAATCTCTGACCTCGCTCAGTGGGTTAAGGATCCGGCGTTGCCGTGAGCTGTGGTGTAGGTCGCAGACGCGGTTCAGATCATGTGCTGTTGTGGCTGTGGTGTAGGCCGGCAGCTGTAGCTCCGATTCGATCCCTCGCCTGGGAACCTCCATATGCTGCAGGTGTGGCCCTGAATAAATAAATAAATAAATAAATAAATAAATAAAAGGAAAAAAAATTTCTCAGCTCCACGAAAGAGAACCCCTAATCCTACGAATTGCTAGAAAAAGCCCAGGCAAAGAGGCGATGGCAGCAAAGAAGCAAAACTTAGTTACCACACAAGGCCACTTAGTATTCAGCAGCCTGGAGATGGTGGGATATGCAGCCAAACAGCACAGGATGACAAAGTCACCCGAGCCTTGCCAGGCGACGGGCACCCGGGTAAGGCTCAGTCAGTAGGAGCTGTCACTGTGACTCCGTCCTTGAGCCTAGAGGTTCAGGCTCTGTTTTGGTGGGTTTGTTTTGCTTTTTTTTTTCTTTTTGGAGGCCCCATAAAAGTCATCCGCTCTCTTCTCACCCAGAAAAATGCAAATATGAACAAACGTTTATGCGTGATTCTTAATCACCCAGAAGCCTCACCACCAACCCCAGGTTGGAAACTTCTGCTCATGCTCCGAGTCTCTATGCGCTACTCTCTACGCGGCCTTGGCAGTGACCTCCCCCTCTGCAAAATGGGCCACTATGGACCCCTCAGAACTACTGTTAAGGACTGGATGAGATGACGTTTATAAAGCAAGAGCCCCGAGCCTCACACACAGTGGACACAGGACAGCTCAGCCACTTCCCCGCACTAGCAGGGTACAGCTGAAGAGGAAGGAGTGGTAGGTATGGGTTCGAGTCCTGATAGTGCCACTTAAGCAGCTATGTGACCCTGGGTAAGCCACTTAATGTCCCCAAGCCTCCATTTCCTCATCTATAAAATGGCACTAGTCATCTCTCCCTCCGACATCAAGACAGTGACACCCCCAACATGAAAATCACATCAATTAATAGGCACTTGTTGAATCTCTAGCAAAGGAAATCGCTAGGAAGGATCACACTTAAACCATGTTATTTAGGCTTTCTGCAAAAAAATGCCTTCCCAGAACTGCACTTCATCCACACACCCGCTGCTGGTATCAAGTCAGTCAGTATGAGAAGTGGCCAAACCCAGGCAGTTCCTGCATCTTCCAGTGAAACTGTCACTTCACACAACGCCCTTACACAAGGTCCCCACGACCCTTCCTCTCCCAGGCCCCTTCTGCTAATCTGGTTTGCTTCCTCTTCTGCAATTCAAGAGCTCCATGACCCCGTGCACTTCCCATATTTTTTAGCTTTTTTGCCTTGGCTGCTGGGAAGCTCTGAGCTTACCTTTGGTTTAACTCCTGTGAATAAATGTACTGACTTTTAATTCTATGCCAGGATTAAACCTATAATATTTCACAATTTGCATATGGACGCGGATGAAGTGTCTTTAAGGGTGACCGCCCCATAACCCAGTCCTTAGAGTTGATCAGAGCATGTGTCAGAGTCATGCGGCATTAACCAACTTTTTGTAATACTGCCCAACTGTACTCTCACATGTGGCAAAATATAGTTGAGTTTTTCTTCCTTTTTTTTTTTTTTGAAAGTGGCTTTTTTTGTGTGTGGTTCTGGTTTTAAAAGTTTCACCTCTTGGTGCCTTTTATGTGATGCAAAAAAAAAAAAAAGTCCCTTAGGAGGTTGGGATCAACATGTATATACTGCTATATATAAAACTGATAGGTAACAAGGGCCTACTGTATAGCACAGGGTAACCTACTCAATACTCTGTGATAAGCTATACACGGAAAGAATCTGAACAGGTACATGCATAACTGACTCACTATGCTGCACACGTGAAACTAATACAATTTTTTTTTTTTTTTTTTTTGCTTTTCAGGTCCACTCTTGCAGCATATGGAGGTTCCCAAGCTAGGGGGTCGAATCAGAACTACAGCTGCCAGGCTATGCCACAGCCACAGCAATGCCAAATCTGAGCTGCGTCTGTGACCTACACTACACCTCACGGCAACGCCGGATCCTTAACCCACAGAGCAAGGCCAGGGATCGAACCTGCATCCTCATGGATCCTAGTCGGGTTCATTAACGGCTGAGTTACAACAGGAACTCATGAAACTAACAAAATTTTTAAGTCCACCATACCCCAATAAAAGTTTTTTTTTTTTAAGTTAACTTCAAAAGAAATATTTTAGGAAATCCTACTGTGGCTGCACGGGTTAAGGACACAAAGTTGTCCCTGTGAACATGCAGGTCCGATCCCTGGCCTCACTCAGTGGGTTAAGGATCTGGCATTGCCACAAGCTGTGGCCGAGGTCACAGATGCTGCTTGCATCCGGTGCTGCCATGGCTGTAACATAGGCTGCAGTTTCAGCTCCGATTCAACCCCTGGCCCAGAAACTTCCATATGCCACAGGTGCACCCATAAAAAGAAAAAAACATTTTTTTAAATGTCCCTTTTATAACATGGTTCTCAATGAGTTCCATCACATGGATCTTAACACTTTACCTTTCATTTTGTCACTGCTGGAGTCACAAGGGGTCTTATATTATATCTTCCTCGGGGCTTTTACAGAAATTCATGAGGTTTAATTAATAAAATAATCATTTAAAAATGCAGTAATAATAATAAATAAAAAGAAAAGAGTCATCTCAATGCCTTAAGAAATTACAAAATATACTTGCTTAAAAAAGAGAATGGGGATGGAGTTCCCACTGTGGCGCAGCAGAAACAAATCTGACTAGTAACCATGAGGTTGCAGGTTTGATCCCTGGCCTTGCACAGAGGATTAGGGATCTGGCGTTGCCATGAGCTGTGGTATAGGTGGCAGACACGTTGCTGTGGCTGTGGCAGAGGCCGGCAGCTGTAGCTCGGATTCAACCTCTAGCCTGGAAACCTCCATATGGAAAAAAAAGAGAGAGAGAGAGAGAGACAATGGGGAGTTCCCGCTGTGGCGCAATGGGATTGGTGGCATCTTGGGAGCGCTGGGATGCAGGTTTGATCCCCAGCCCAGCACAGTGGGTTAAGGATCTGGCGTTGCCATAGCTGCAGCTTGGGTTGCAACTGTGGCTCGGATCTGATCCCTGGCCTGGGAACTCCTTATGCCGTGGAGCTTGAGAAAATGAAAGAAAAAAAAAAAGAAACAAACAAAAAAAAGAGAAGAGAACAATACGTTGAGAAGGATTATAGGTGTTCTGTGCTTGCATGTATTTTCCATATTTTATTTAACCAAAGTGTTATAAAATTTTACACTAGAAGTAATCTTTCTTTTTTTAATGGAAAATACTGGCCTAAAATCACCCATGACTACAGATGCATCTACTCCTTGAACAAGGTGGGGTGTCTGTGCACGTCCACAGTGAAAGCCCAGGAGGCCCGTGCCTAGAGCATCCTGTGATGAAAGAAGTCTCCTCAGGATCCAGGGCTCCTAGGGGCAAAGCTGATGGCCTCTAAACCTTCACTAAAACCCAGATCTGACAGCTCCCAGTATCAAGGACCATCTCCTTCAACCCATCAGAGGCTTGTCCACAACACTCCCTCAAGAGGGCAACAAACAGCTTGTCGCCCAGGTTTTCTCAGGATCTGGTGAAAGGAGGTTTGTGATCAGCTTAACCCATCAGCAACTATTAACTGAGGGTCTACCAGTTGGCCCACATTGTTAGGCAGAGTACACAAAAGAAGTATTCAATCAATGAACACTATCTGAGCTCCCAGTCTATGACTAGCCTGGGAACTGGGTACCCAAGCTGATTCAGACAGGTCCCTGCACTAAGACCACAGTCAGAGGCAGACGCAGAGGTGAATGGTGAGGCCCATTGTGACTGCGTTACCCAGAAGCCGCAGTGGTTAACCCAGCCTGGAGCTATCCAGGAGGGCTTCCCAGAGGAGGAGACATCTGGGCTGAATTTTGAAAGATGAATGTGCCAAGTGAAAGAGGACAAGAATATTCCAGGCAAAACACAGCAAGCACAGTTAGGGCAGCACTGAAAAGTGTGAACCAGGGGAACAGTGGAGTGTTCCACAGGGTTCAAAAGGATGGCAAGCGTGAGCCTGAAAGGTCAACTGGAACTAGAATTTGAACATCTCAAAGTATGAACTTAATGAGAGCTCTGCACACGTGGAGGAGGAGAGAGGCACCAAAGGGTTTTAACAAGGGTTGTCACAGGCAGGTTTCTGCTTTAGAAGATCCCCCAGAAGTCGTATCTCTAAGGCTGAAAAAGCAGAGGAACAATGGATTTGGAGCAAACTGCAAAAAATGATGTTTTATTAGTCCTGGTGTCTAATGTCTCAGTGGGAGAAGATATTTGCAAATCATATATCCAATAAGGGGTTAATATTCAATATTAATATAAATAATTCATACAACCCAATAACAAAAAAGCAAACAATACAATTAACAAATGGGAAAAGGCTCTGAATAGACATTTTCCCAAAGAAAACGTACAGATGGTCAACTGGCACAGGAAAACATGTGCAACATCACTAATAATTAGGGAAACACAAATCAAAACCATAATATATCTGTCAGAATGGCTATTATCAAAAGAACAAGAAATAAAGGTGGTGAGGATGTGAAGAAAAGTGAACCTTCATTCATGTACTGTTGGTGGGAATGTAAACTGGTGCAGCCATTGTGGAAAACAGCATGCAGGTTCCTCAAAAAATTGAAAACAGAACTACCAGATGATCCAACATTCCACCTGTGGGTGTTTACTCAAAGGAAAGGACACACAAACTTGTAAAGTTATATGCATAACAATGTTGACCGTAGCATTATTTACAACAGCAGACATATGGAAACAACGCAAGTATCCATCAACAGATGAATGGATAAAGAAGGCGTGGTATATGTTTACAATGGAATACTATTCAGCCATAAAAAATAATTAAATCTTACCATTTGTAACAACATGGATGTACCCTGAAGGTATTAGGCTAAGTGATACAAGTTACACAGAGAAAGAAAGATACCATATGATTTCACTTATATGTGGTTTCCAAAAACCAAACAAACGAAGAAACAAAACTCAGAGATACAGAAAACAGATTAACCATTCCCAGAGGAAAGGAGATTTGGGAGCGGTAAATGAGATCGAGAGGTACCGATTTCTAGCTACAAAATAAACAAGTCATGGGGATGTAGTAATGTACAATATGGTGACTATAGTCAATAATATCACAGTGCAAGTTTGAAAGTTGCTAAGAAAGTAAATCTTAGGAGTTCCCGTCGTGGCTCAGTGGTTAACAAATCCGACTAGGAACCATGAGGTTGTGGTTCAATCCCTGGCCTTGTTCGATGGGTAACGACCCGGCGTTGCTGTGAGCTGTGGTGTAGGTTGCAGATGCAGCTCGGATCCCACGTTGCTGTGGCTCTGGCGTTGGCCGGTGGCTACAGCTCCAATTAGACCCCTAGCCTGGGAACCTCCATATGCCACGAGTGTTGCCCTAGAAAAGGTAAAAAAAAAGGACAAAAAAATCTTAAAAATTCTCATCACAAAAAGAAAACAGTGACAAATGGTCACTAGACTTACTGTTGTGATCATTTCACGAAGTACACAAATGTCAAACAATTATGCTGTACACCTGCAACTAATATAATGTTGTCAATTATACTTGAATAAAAAATTTAGACTTATGTCCATTACCTAGACTGACTAAGAAAGAGAGAGAGGAGACACATATTACTAAAGGCAGAAAGGAAAGAGGCTAATACTATCAATTTTATAAAAACAGAAGGGATTATAAGAGAGTACTATAAACAATTTCATGCCAACAGTTTTAGGAACCTAGATGGAATGGACAATTCCTAGAAATACACGACATAGCAAGACTGAATCATAAAGAAATAGAATATCTGAATAGAGAGTAATCAAAAATCTCCCAACTAAGAAAAACCTATTACCAAATGCCTTCCTTGGTGAAATCTACCAAACATCTAAAGATGAAATAATACCAATCCTCCCTAAACTCTTCCAAAAAATTGAAGAGTATCAGAAAAATTGAATACTCCCTAACGCATTCTGTGAAACCAGTATTATCCTGATACCGAAGCCAAAAAAAAGAAGTCATTACAAGGAAACAGAACTAGAGACCAACACCCTTGATGAATCCTCTGCAAGTACTAGCAAATCAAATTCAGCAGCATATTAAAAGAATTATATACCAGGACCAAGTGAAATGTATTTTTGGAAGCAAGGATGGTTTAATATATGAAAATCAGTCAATATAACACACTGCACTAACAGAATAAAGGGGAAAAACATATGATCATCTCAGCTAATGCAGAAAAAGCATGACAAAAGTCAACAGGTTTTTTTTTTCACGAGAAAAACCTTCAACAAAGATAGAATAATGGAAGAAAAGCACCTAAACATAATAAAGGTCAAATATGAAAAACCTACAGTAAATATCAAACTCAACGGTGAGAGACGAAAAGCTTGTCCTTCTCTCTCTAAGATCAGTAACAAAACAAGGATGCCTACTTTCATCACTTCTATTCAACATAGTATTGGAAATACGAGCCAGCACAATTGAGTAAGAAAAAGAAATAAAAAGCATGCACACTGAAAAGAAGTAGTAAAATTATCTCTATTTGCAGATGACACGATCTTATATGTAGAAACCCCTAAAAAGTATCTCTCTCTCACACACACACATACACACACACAAATTGTTAGGACTAATTCAGCAAAGTTGTAGAATCTAAAACAGCACACAGGCGTTCCCGTCATGGCTCAGCAGAAACGAATCTGACTAGCATCCATGAGGACACAGGTTCAATCCCTGGCCTTGCTCAGTGGGTTAAGAATCTGGCATTGCCGTGATCTGCAAGTGTAGGTTGCAGACACAGCTCAGATCCCACATTGCTGTGCCTGTGGTGTACGCCGGCAGCTACAGCTCCAATTGGACCCCCAGCCTGGGAACCTCCATATACCATGTGTGTGGCCCTAAACCCCCACCACGGCAAAAAAAAGAAATTAAAGATGGTACAAATAGGAGTTCCCTAGTGGCCTAGTGGTTAAGGATTCAGCATTTTCACTGCTGTGACTTGGGATCAATCCCTGGCCCAGGAATTCCCACATGCCACGGGCACAGCCAGGAAAAAAAAAAAATGGAACAGATAAATGGAAAGACATTCTGTGTTCATGGACTGGAAGATTTAATATTGCTAAGATGTCAATACTAATTATCCACCAACATAATAAAACTAATTAATTGTCTTTGCATTTAAAAAAAATGTCAATACTACCCACTGCAATCTACAGATTCAATGCAATTCCTATCAAATCCCAATGGCATCTTTTGCAGAAACTGAAAAACATCCATCTTCAAATTTATATAGAGGAGTTCCCGTCGTGATGCAGCTGAAACGAATTTGACTAGGAACCATGAGGTTGCAGGTTCAATCCCTGGCCTCTCTCAGTGGGTTAAGGATCGGGCATTGCCATGGGCTGTGGTGTAAGCTGCAGGTACAGCTCAGATCTGGCATGGTTGTGGTGGAGGCTGGCAGCTGTAGCTCCAATTTGACTCCTAACCTGGGAACCTCCATATGTCGCGGGGGTGGCCCTAAAAAACAAAATTAATTAATTAATTAATTAATTAAAGCAATGGCTTTGTAAACTGGCATTCCACTTCTGCGCATACGCTTGAACTAAAAGCAGAGTATCAAACAGATGTTTGTATACCAATGTTCAGAGCAGCATTATTCACAATAGCTGGAAACAACCCAAGTATACGTCAAGAGATAAATGGAAAAACAAAATGCGGCTATGTGTACAGTGGAATATTATTCAGCCATAAAAGGGAATGAAATACTGATACATATGAATGAACCCTGAAAACATTATGCTAGGTGAAAAAAGCCAGACACAAAAGGCCACGCATTGCGTAATTTCATTAAATCAAATACCCAGAATAGGCAAATCCATAGAGACAGAAAGAAGTGGTTGCCAGGGGCTGGGGGAAGGGAGCGCAGGGGTGGGGGAAGGCTCCCGGAGCAAGAGACTGTGGGCTCTTAAAATCTGGCCCAAGTGCTTTTCAGTTCAGAAAACTGCTGACATTATGTGCCAAGCCCCACCCCAGGCCCTTTGCTCACAGTCTCTCATTTAATCCTCACACAGTTTTACAGGGTAAATACTCTCATTACCTCCATTTTCTAGATCAAGGGTCACTAAAGCTTTTCTATAAAGAACCAGATAGTAGATGTTTTTGGCTTTGCAGCCATACGACTCTGAGGGTGTAGCCTGAAAGCAGCCGTAAGTACGAATGGGCACGGCTGTGTGCCAACAAACCTTAACTCACAAACAAAACAAAACAAAAAAACTCATTTTCAGACAAGGTGGCAGGCTGGATTATGACCACAGGCAACTCTGTACCACCGCCCACGAGGCATAGAGATTCCGTAACCTGTCAAGGTCCCCAGCTGATAAAAGATGTGGGCAGGTGCTCTGATTCATGAATTCCTATTCCATTCCTGGGCGTGGCTTCTTCCCCAACCATTTGGGAGGGTCTACACGTCAGACCCATCCATACAGGCACCTGAACATCGTTATTAGAAGGTTTCAATCGAACAGGAATTGCCCTCCCGCCTCATCCTGGGACCACAGCTGGTGCAGGCAGAGCTGGGATTTGAACTCAGGCCCGTGTGAGCCAGGCTGCCCACACCGGCTGCCCTGAATTAAGAAGACAGGCCTGCCAGAGCTTGAATACAAGTAGCACATTCCAGAACGGGAGGCAATTGCTTTTTCCAGGCTCTCGTCAGACGGGTGCCCTCGGCATAGCTGGTCTCCCTGGTCAGCACTCATGAGCTCTTTGTTTCCCTGAAGACCTCAGCCCATAAACATGCTCAGAGGGTGCCCGATGGGGGACAGCCTGGAGTCGCTGGCTTCCTACTCTGGCTGGAGGCCAAAGGAAACTAGAAACCTCGGTCCCCTATCAGTTTAGATTAAGCAGCTGTCGTGGTGCAGCATAAGGGTCACGGCCTTGTTATGTGATCCTGGCAGGCCACATCACCTCTCTCATCATTCACTCGTGGATTTATTAGGCACCTACCCTGTTCCTGCACTATTTTAGCCATGGGAACATAGTACTGCAGCTGCACAGCTCAATTCAAGAAGTGCTCTCAAATGTTGAAGAGGATGGGGAGAAAAGGGCCCTCCTAGGCTGTTGGTGGGAATGTTAACTGGCACAAACACTATGGAGAACAGTATGGAGGTTCCTTAAAAAACTAAATATAGAACTATCGTACGATTGAGCAACCGCATTCCTGGGCGTATGTCCAGAGAAAACCATATTCAAAAAGATACATGCACCCCAATGACCACTGCAGTACTATTTTCAATAGCCTAGACATGGAAGCAAGCTAAGTGTCCATCGACAGAGGAACTGATAAGGATGTGGTACCTATATACAATGGATTATTACTCAGCCATAAAAAAGAACGAAATAATGTCATCTGCAGCAACATGGATGGACCTAGAGATTGTCCTACTAAGTGAGGTCTAAGTCAGACGGAGAAAGACACATATCATGGGATATCACTTATATGTGGAATCTAAAAATGATACAAATGAACTAATTTATGAAACAGAAAGAGACTCATAGACTTCTAAATCAAATTTATGGTTACCAAAGAGGAAAGGCAGAGAGCAGGGATAAATTATGAGTTTGCAACCAACATACACGCACTATGATATATAAAATGGCTAAGCCATAAGGACCTACTGTGGAACACAGGGAGCTCTACTCAATCTTCTGTAACAACCTAGGGAAAAGAGCCTGAGAGAGAACGGATATAGGTATATGTATAATTGAATCACTTTACTGTACACCTGCAGTCAGATGCTCTACCACTCACTTTACTGCACACCTGAAACTAACACAACATTTTAAATCAACTACACTCTAACTTGAAATAAAAATTAAATTAAAAAAAAGTTTCCAGTGTCCTCTCAAAGTTGCCCTGGGATGGGTTACTATTAAAAAACAAAAAATAAAACAAAAACAATCGCTTCGGAACTGTGCAAATGAAAAACAAGCTCAATACTCCTTAGAACTGAGAGAGCCAGAATTTAAAATCTCTCTTCTAACGAACAATAATGGAAAAAATAGAAATCATTTAAAAAATAAATAAAATAAATAAAATCTCTCTTCTCTGGCGTTCCCGTCATGGCTCATTGGAAATGAATCTGACTGGTATCCATGAGGACGCGGGTTTGATCCCTGGCCTCACTCAGTGAGTTAAGGATCCAGCGTTGCCAGGAGTTATGGTGTAGGTTGCAGAGGCGGCTCGGATCCTGTGTTGCTGTGGCTGTGGTGTAGGCCGGCGGCTACAGCTCCTGTTAGACCCCTAGCCTGGGAACCTCCATATGCCATGGGTGTGGCCCTAGAAAAGATCAAAAAAAAAAAAGGAAACTCTTCTCTACCTGACCGACCCTTCAAGACTAAACAATGACAAGAAGGTGCTATGCTAAACTGACTTCGGCCCTTCTAAATAACACACACACAGAAAACCCAGTATGTGCAGTTTCCCCCCATGGTCTCGGTCCGCACCCTCAAGCTCCTCAGGCAGTAAGCGGCTGCCCAGTCAGTTAACCCAGGTCGGCCTCAGTTTCCCCATCCATGACATTTAACAAGAATTGAGAGTTGAGCTCACTCTGTCCCAGGCCCGAGGCCAAGGGCTTTGCGTGGATTATCTAACACACCCCCCTTTGAAACGGGTGCCCTCATCAAGATTATTGTGAGGGTTCCGCAGGGAAACAGATGCCGGGCACTTACATGACCCAGCATCCCGTTCAGTAAGTGCTTGATAAAGGTTACCAATTCTTATCAGCATTTGTAACACTTTATTCCCATTTGACATGTGGGGAAACTGAGGCTCAGAGAGATTAAGCTCACACAAAGTAGTAAGCAGCGGAGTCAGGACCGGCATTGGGGCCTATTTGGGCACCAGGTCAGCTCCACTCATCTTCCCAGTGGAAGAAACCTAGTGACCCCCACATCTCCCCATTCGTGCCTCTAGGAGGAAGTCACAAAAGCTTGAGTCACAGCCCCTGGGTGGTGGGAGAAAGGGTCCCTCTGGTCACTCACACATACCAAGTGAGCTTGCTCACCCAGAGATAAGGGGGCCAGGATGTCCCAGCCCAGATAAGCACGGGCTTGGACCACTCACAGGGCTTTAGACACTAACGTTTACAGCCCACGGGCGGAGGGGCAAACAGCAGGATGGGTCGCCACTGCCACAGCCCAGCTGCCCCCAAGAGACAACCGAGGCACACTCAAGCCACGCAGGTGAGGGATCCGCACCCTAGAGATCACACGGTGCTCTGGGCCTGGGTGCCCTCCTTTCCTGGCCCGCCCTGAGGCCCACAGGAGTACGGGGTACACAGAAGGCACTCAGCGAATAAATGTGAGCAACACTCCTGGAAGTAAAATTAAATACAATTCAACCTCTTCCATAGATCTGGACACAGTTGCAGATCTGCCACTGTCCCTCTGTGACGCTACTATCAGAAGCCCTTTCCTGCTTTGAGCCTCTGTTTTCCCAACTGGAAAATGAAGCTTTTACTATCTGGAAGGTCTTTGCAACATCGATGTTCAAAGGTTCAAAAAGTGACTGACGTCACTTATCATTGAATAAGCAGTTAATATTTATAAAAACCCATTTGTATCATCCATTATCAGAGCCTGGACCTGGTACATGAACAGTGAGTGTTTGTTGAACGAATTTATGAAAAATGAAGACATATGAATGAACCATTTCAATGGCTTTGAGATGCCCAAAAATCAGGGCAAAACAGCCCAAAGGTGACTTAACATGGCTGATTCTGGAGAGAAAAAAAAAAATGCTGGACAAAAGCAAGCCAGTCCCTGGCCCTTCTGTCCCCAAGAGCACAGAGATGGTGGCTGCCGTTATTACCGTGCTAACCATTCTGTAAGCATAGCTTTACTTACTCTCGTGAGCTGTTATACTTATGTCTACCGTACAGATTGGCGGGGGAAACAGGCTTGATGGGGAAAGGGCTCAGATCCTAAGTGCCAGAAAGAGGGTAAAAACCCAGGTCCAACTCCAAGATCCAAAGGGAGCTGAAATGTACAGCCTTAAGCAAGCCCGCTTCTGTCTCCAGGCTCCTTCTTCTTAGCGAAGGAGGGCGAAGTGCTACGAAGTGCCTGCCTGCCCTGAGAGGCACTGTCCGCTGGGCACGGGGACACTCCACTAGTGCAGAAGACAGAGGCTTCTGGTTATTCAACAGAAGCTTCTAGAAAGAAGGCGCCCTAGAACACAATAGCCAATACAAAAATGTCTCCAGCTTCTCAGCAGCTGGTCCCTGTAGGTGGAGCCCGGGAGCTCCACACCTCTGAGGTCGGGCCCAACAATGTGGCCATTGAGCAGGTGGCCCTCGCCCACAAGGCCTCCCAGGAACGCGAGGCCTCGCTCTCCTGCCCCCGGCCCCACCCACCATTCACGGAAAGGCTGGGAAGGAATTCGGGCTCCCCTTGAGACTGTGGGAACTGAGGGCCCCCAGCGGGAGGGAAGGGCACAGGGGGTGATCTTGGGGTTCCTAACGGGTGAGGGAGGACAAGGCAAAGGGGAGCCCCTAAGCCTGTCTGGCACATTCTACAGCACCTCTGCCACAATCCCTAGGGTGGGAATCACTAGATGGGGGACTGAGGCGGCCCCACACCCGAGGGCGCTGGTCCAAGTCCCGGGGCATCTTTGGGGTGGAACTGATGAGATTAAATTCCGGGGGCCTAACGCCTTCGGGTACTGTCTAGCCCAGAAGTCTCCTGGCTTCAGGGGCAAAGGCCTGTGAGCTGGAGTCCAAATCCTGCCACTGGGTGTCTTTAGGCAACACGCTTCACCTCTCTGAGCCTCCATTTGCTCATCTGTAAAATGGGAAAAAGACATTCCCACCACGGATGTGGTCCTGAGGGATTAAATGAGACGGCACACGTGAAAACAACAAGCATGGTACCGGGTACCTACCCAGAGAGTGATGGGCAAAAATTATCAACATTTCCACACTCATCACACCATCGTCCAGGAAATCAGGGCAGGGACCAGACTCCAGGCAGAAGCAAACTGGACTTTCAGCCCCAGGGGAGGCACAAGCACTTCTGTGTCTGCCCAGACTTTTCTTTCTTTTTTTTTTCTTTTGGTCTTTTTAGAGCCACACCCAAGACATATGGAGGTTCCCAGGTTAGGGGTCTAATCGGAGCTGTAGCCACCGGCCTACGCCACAGCCACAGAAATGCCAGATCCGAGCCTCGTCTGCAACCTACATGACAGCTCATAGCAACACTAGATCCTTTACCCACTGAGGGAGGCCAGGGATCAAACCTGCATCCTGATGGATATTAGTCAGACTCCTTTCCCCTGCATAGACATTCAGCTCCGCTGCATAGACATTTTTGACCTATCTGACCATCGGTCTGTCCAGCCACTCCTCCCTAGAGCCAGGGTGGTGGGGCTTGTACAGCCATAGCGAGGAGGGCGCCAGGGCCAGTCAGAAATGGACTCACAAATTCACAAGCCGAGGAGTGATCAGGGTCACGGAAAGCACAGGCACACAGCACCTTCAGCTGAAATTGTTAAAGGTTTGTGGCATATGAGATGGTCCTTATGGAACAAGAAGGATTTGAAACCAAAGAGAAGGGAGTTCCCGCTGTGGCGCAGAGGGTTAAGGATCTAGTTTGCCTCTGTGGAGGCGCTGGTTTGATCCCCAGTCCAGTGCAGTGGGTTAAGGATCCATCATTGCTGCACCTGTGGCATAGGTCACAGTTCCAGCTTAGATTCAATCCCTGGTTCAGGAATTTCCATATGCCGGGTGGGGGCAGGGGGAGGGGGGAGAAAAAAAGGCAAAAGAGAAAAGAAAGCAAGGAGAGAGGCTGCTGATGCGGAGAGGTGGGCACGGCGGGCAGAGCCAGCGCTGGGCCACTCACAGCTAGGACGATGGCGTGAGGTAGACACTCCTGTCCTATCACATGCCCCAGGGCCACCGCCCATCCTCCTAGACGTACCACCTGAGGGCTAAGTCTCCAAGGAGCCAAAACACCTGAGAAAACAAGGTGAGCCCAGGGTTTCCACTCTAGCGTCAGACACACCACCTGGGTCCCAGTTCCCGCCCTGACACTGACCAACCCTGGATGAGGAATGACCTTGGAACAAGTCAGCCTAGGATCTGCCACCGGGCGGTGAGCAAATAGGATGACCCGGGGCCTGGCAGTCGACAGTCCACTCCAAACTGGAGGCCGCATCTGCGTGAAAACCAGAAACGACCAGCCCACGCTCGGAGACGAGCCCCCAGCGCCAGCGGCCGCCCCGTGAAAGGCTGAACAACTGCAGAGCAGCAGAGAATGGGGCCAGAATGCTGGGAGCCCTGGGCAAGTCCAAGCATCTACCCGGCTATACACTCTGCAGTTTTATGCTGTGCTTTGCCTGCCTCCCCACCCCCACCCCACTGCCCCGGGGAATGTGAATCCCCAGAGGGCAGGGCTTTGTGTCTGTGGCCTCAGGACCCAAAACAGTGCCTGGCACACAGCTGGTGCTCCGGAAACATCTGTTGATGAATGAATGAATAAGTGAGTGTGTCAGGGACCGAATGAGTGACTGAGTGAATAACGGCTGCCAGTGACCAGAGTGGCATCCAGTCACAAGAGATGGTGGGTGTGGAATCATTCCCAGGTAGGACTTATCATGACAGGGACGCAGTCTCTGCAACAGCGGCAAGTAGTGAAGGTGCCATTGGTGATGACACCGGTCCCAGGGCTCCCGAGAGAGACACCAGCAGGGGCACGGCCAGGAAGGAAGAAGCGGTCCCCGAGATCCACAGAAGACAGAAGAGAGTCCCTTGGCCCCCGATTCGTCCCTCTGTTTGCCAACTTCCGAGCCGGGACTGGGGTTATCTGCTCCCATCAGGGCCAGGCGGGGTGTAAATGCAGAGAAAACGCCCGGGCAGAGGTGGGGACAGATGGGAGGGCAGGTTCCCTCAGCCCAGCTCACAGATGTCACACGGGTAATGAATGGGCCCCTGTGGCCAGAGCCACTGATCCTTCAAGCCAAGCTGGACACTTGGACTCTTCCATGAAAAGTGCCAGCTTACAAAGAGTCACGCTATTGCAAAACACTAGAACACGGCTGCCTTCGGTACAGCCTGCAGGCTGGGTTTATGCGTTGATCTGCCAGTCTAGATTCTGAACAACCCACATGACCTGTCAGCTGGGTGCCTGGCATAGGGCTCCGACTGCCTTGCCAGCTGGAACCAGCTGGGTCTCTCATTGGCGGTTGCTGAGGTCAATGTTGTCACCCCTAATGGCCAGTCAGAGAAACTGAGGCTCAGAGATGTGTCTGGGGTCACACAGCGGCACGGACGCAGCCAGATTTCAACCCAGCTCTGGCCGACTCTAAATCCATTGCTTGATGGGCGGAAGGAACGAGGGTGTGGCTGAAGCTGGGGCGGGGCCGGTGAGTGGGGTTGTGCGGGACACACGGGCATGCCCTGGAGGGGACGGCAGCTGGCTGACGGGGTCAGGTGGCAGACTCCATGCCGGGGGACATGGCGGCAAATCCCCAGACCACAGTCACCCTTGTTCCTGCTCCTGGGAATGTGGCACACTGACCCCGGCCCGGCCATTCCAGAGGCACAGCTCCAGGCAGAACCTCCCATTGCCCAGGCCTGTCCCGTCCATAGCTCTGCGGTTCTAACTGCTCCAGGCTGAAGGAACCAGCAGCACCAGGAGGGTCCATGGCACCCAAGGGAGAAGCTGGATGGATCCTTGGGTCTTGCCTCACTCCCTCCTCCTTGCCGCCGCTCCTGTTCCCTCTCCCACCCCAGACGCTGCCAAAAACCGGTCGGCAAGACAATGGGCTCCTCGCGTGGAAGAGGGACGCCATGTCCTCTGAACTATTTCCAGTGGCAGCCAAGGCTGGCACCCAGGGAGGGCACTGCAGAGACGGGAGCCAGGCTGATCGGGGTTGGAACCTGGCTGTGAGCCCTGAGACAGTCACTCTCTTTCTCTCTGACCCTCCGTCCTCACAGCCATATAAGGGACAACATCTCAGTCCCATGGAATTCTGAGGACTCAGCGAGACAACCACGGAAGAGCCCGGCACAGAGAAAGTTCCCAGCAAAGGCCAGCTATTTGCGTTCTTTTGCTGACCCTTCCCTCTCACCTCCACCCCTGTCTCCTGATTCACCCTCTGGGCCACGAGGTCACAAGCTTCGGCACCTGTTCGCCCTCCCCAGGCCTCACGGCACTCTGTCTGTAAAGCAGAAATGGTCAGAGGTATAGCAAGCTTACCCCAGAGGGCCCCGAGGCCTGCACAGACTTTCAAGTGCTTAACAAAATGCTCCCATGGACACGCGTGTGGGTCCCGAAAGTGTCCCTGCAGGCCCAAGCCAGAAGGACAGCAGAGGCCGGTGAACGCCAGGGGACCCCACAGGGACCGGGATCCCAGGGCCCATGGGTGGGAAGTCCTGGCCCACAGGACTGCCGAGAAGGGCCACCACAGGCCACCCAGCTGACCACAGACCCAGAATTCAGGATTTCAGAGCAATCCCAGCTAGGACTAAATGAGTGGACTTGGCCAAAAGGCCTCCAAGAGGTCAGCTCTGCCAAGTCCCTGGGATTAAGGGTCAGGAAGTGGAGGTGCAAGGACAGCACGGAGCTTTCCAGGGTCACAGAGAGTTGTCCCCAGATCCGGGAAGATCTCAGGTCCCCAGACTCCAGCCCGGCAATCCTTCTGCCACATTGAGCAACTTTCTTTTCCTTTTTTTCTTTTCTTTTCTGCCACACACGCAGCATGCAGAAGTTCCCAGGCCAAGGACTGAACCTATGCCACAGCAGCGACAAGGCCGGATCCTTAACCTGCTGAGCCACCAGGGAACTCCCACTGAGCGACTTTCTAAATGCATCCAGTGCTGTTAGCTCCTATCTAATGTCACATTCTCTTTTTAGGTCTGGTAATTTTTTTTTTAAGGCCAAATATGCAATCTCTGTCAGTGACCAAAATCTAGCCTCTGAGCCCAAGGTGACAAGCCACAGAAACCCTGGCCAGTGACATGCAGTCATGTGAACATGTGTGGAGAGTGGGCCCCTCCCACCCACGCCCTGCTCCGGGACCCTAGGCTCTGCACTTCCTCTTTGTAGAATGTTCACTTTCAAATAAGAAGTCATTCTCTGGAAAGTCAGCAGCCACTCCTTCAGGGTCACACACACACACACACACACACAAACTTGGTGTACATGTACAGGAAGTTCATAGATGCCTCATGAGCCTATTTTTGGACTCCCTAGGCTAGGAGGCCTGGCTTAAATGCCACCAGGTCCGAGTAGCTAACTTAAGGGGCAAAGCAGCCTTGCCTGCATGAAACAACATCATCTGGCACACTTTTCTGGGAACACAGTCCTCTCGGCTATCTATACATTTCTCACTTTTCTTTTTAGGGCCACACCCGTGGCATACAGAAGTTCCTGGGCAAGGTGTCAAATCAGAGCTGCTGGCCTACACCACAGCCACAGCAATGCAGGATCTGAGCCACATCTGCAACCTATGCTGCAGCTCACGGCAACGCTGGATCCTTAACCCACTGAGTGCGGCCAAGGATCGAACCTGTATCCTCACAGAGACAAAGCAGGGTCCTGAACCTGCTGAGCCACAATAGGAACTCCAATTTCCTCACCTTTGATAGAGACATAGGATGATAAACACATTCTTTCAATTCTACTTTAAGAAAAAACAGTGGCATGCGCAGGTGATAAACAGCGCGCCCCCCCCTCGCCTCGGTATTGGGGACATTAGGGAGTAGTGAGGCCTGAGGCTAATGAGAGAGATCTCCGCCTGAGGGGCTGTAGCTGCTCAGCCCCGGGCAACTGCTGCCACATCTCCAGGGTGTTCAAGCAAAGTCCAAAGGCCAGAGCTGGACGGGCCATCTTCTGACAAAAGGAAAGGAATAGATTTCTAAAACCATCTCACATGCCAAACAAAACGTGTCTGTGGGCCCGTTCTAAGCCCAGGATCATCCGTTTGTGACCTCGTGCTAGGTCACAGCCTGACTGGCACAGTAGACACCCTTCTACTCCCAACAAGAGGCTGCAAGTGGTAGAGACACGGAGGGTGACTTCATCCCCCAGGGGACATCTGGCAACATCCGGAGACATTTACGGTTGCCGTGCTGGGAGGGGAGACGGGGCTTCTACGGGCATTTAGTGGGCAGAGGCACACCCCACAATGTACAGGACAGCTCCCTTCACACAGAAAATGACTCAAACTCTGATGTTGCCCTAACAGAGTCCAAAGGAACTAGAAGCTACTCTGGGGACCGCCATGGAAGTGGGGGGCTGGCGGGTGGGGGAAGGCCTGCCACCCCAGCTGAGGGCAGCTGGGGGTTTCTGCGCGGCCCGTGGGACTTCCACGGAGATTTCAACAGAGGAGGATTCCACAGCCACAAATTCTAGGAAAGCCCAGGAGAGTTGAGATGTGAGCTGGAGGTGGGAGGTGGAGGGGTAAGCCCAGGTCGGGAGAGGCAGGTCCAAACCCAGTCTCTGTCCCCTGAGTGTCCCTGGGCAGGTCGCTGAGCCCAGGAGCCCCGGTGGTAAGAGGACCACCCCCAGCCTCTGGCCTTCCGGGCTCAGCGATGCCCAGTTGCCACAGCCAAGAGAATGCTCACCCAGGGTACACCCCCAGGAGGGGGTCCTGAGATCGGGGCCCCGCACAGCACCAGGGGAGAGGAGCCCCTGTCCCCGTTCACCCTCCCTTCCAAGCCCCATCAGTGCCAGGTGCTGAAGAGGGCCGCGGTGACAACTCCCTTTTAACGGGGAGCCAAGGGTCCGGGCCACAGGCTTTGGCAGGTAAATGGATGGGACTAGGATGGAACGGAACTGGTCTATTCTCTTTTATTTCTATTTGTGGCAAGTGGGTCCTAGGTTTCCATTTAGGGTAGTAAGATCAAAGTTCCTTTTTAAATAAAAGTATTTAATTTCTAAAAGGTGAATCACCTTAAAAAAAATATCAAGTATTCCAGGGGAAGCAGAAAGAATGAGGTTTAGGAGAGACAGCCCTACCGAGAGTGTCCTATACATAAATATTGCAGCCATTTAGTGCCAAGGACAGCAAGTTCAGACCCAGGGGAAAATCCAGGAAGGCTCCCCAACTGAGGAAGCCTTCTTCTTCTTCTTTTTTTGTCTTTTTAGGGCCGTCCGCATTGTCACCTGCAGAGTCAGCAGGAGCATCACTCCCTCCGTGAGGCCTTTTAAACAAACATAAACGGCGGCAATATCACTTTGGATCTACCTCCTAGCGAAATGAAAATAAAAACAAAAACAAACAAATAGGACCTAATTAGGGGGAGGACCTTAAAAGGTGAAGAATTTAAAAGGCCTCGTGGAGGGAACGATGCTCCTGCTGACTCTGCAGATGACAATGCAGACGGACTGCCTGGACGAAGGCACTAGGTGAACAAAGGCCTAGAGGTGCCACCTGCAAGCAGCTGAAAACGGCTGCAGAAGAGAGGCCTGGGGAGACTCTGATAGATGGTAGCTTCTAATCAGC
The DNA here is from genome assembly GCA_004024745.2 of Catagonus wagneri. Taxonomy (NCBI): domain Eukaryota; kingdom Metazoa; phylum Chordata; class Mammalia; order Artiodactyla; family Tayassuidae; genus Catagonus; species Catagonus wagneri. The sequence continues at coordinate 1,520,397 of PVHT020000165.1, read as the reverse complement.
CTGTGCACCAGGTAACAGGTTTGCAACATATTGTCTCTCATCCACAGCCTCTGGCATCTGCATGTCTGGGCTTGTGACTAATTAGCTGTGTGACGGGGTAAATTCCAGACCCTTTCTGATCTTTCAAGTGTGACGCTAGCTGCATGACATCCAGCTGCAGCATTCTGTGCTTTCGTCAACACTCTCCTGGTTTGGCTCCAGCGGTGTGCCAGAGCCAGCTTTCACTGGTTTATGAGGACAAAGGGTTAAATTTTCAGGAATTTTTGTCAGCCGGTTACTAAATACAACCATTACTTAAGATGAAGTAATGCAACCTTATAATTTTAAAAATTATATTAAAAACCACCAAGATGAAAAATGCTCAAAACTCATCACTTCCCTAATTATTTTAGCACGTTCTACTGTTATCACTTCCCTTGACGTTATTTACATCTACCGTATCAGCATGGCAGAAACAACTTCAACATGGACTGCTTGCTGCTGCATCTTTTCCCAGCCCTGCATTTAGTGACATTTTGTTTTAATTTGAAATTGACCACAGTGGGAATATTTATACCACAGAAGTTGGCAGGTGCCATAAACCAGGGCTGTTCTTCCCAGAGAGTTGATTATTAACTGTCTATCATCATGTCACTTGGTCTGACTCCCATGAGACATGTAGGGAAAGAGACCGAACCCCTTGAAAGACTCCCAGAGACCAAAATCTGGCTCAGGCCTGGGGACGAAGGGGGTGAGTCTGTTGGGGGAGGAGCAGTTATAAACCAAAGGAAATTCATGAGGTCAGCCCAGGGTTTCCTCCATTCATTTATTTTGGGGGCCTGGATGCACACCCAGAGCTGTAGTGTCTACACTGCCCAGTGCAGCAGCCACTAACCACATGTGGCTCATGAGCACTTGAAACGTGGCTAGTCTAGAACAAAATGTCTCACTTTATTCACTTTTAATTAATTTAAATTTAAAAACTGATACTTGATTCCATTACTGGGATACATTTAAGAATGTTGGAACAAACTGGATATCAATCTACTTTTTCAACTGTAAATTTTCTAAATACAGAACAAAGATTTCTGATGAAAATTTAGCTCCTGAACTGAGATGTGCTGTAAGTGTTCAACACAAACTAAATTTGAAGACTGAGAATGAAAAAAAAGAGTAAAATACCCCATTAATGAATAATCTTTATATTGATTACATGCCAGAATAATATGTTCTATGTGTTAGGTTAAATTAACTATATTATTTAATTTCATCAATTTCTTCTGGCTTTAATGTGAAAATTAGAATTTTTTTTTCTTTTTAGGGCCGCACCTGTGGCATAAGGAGTTTCCCAGGCTAGGGGTCGAATCAGAGCTGCAGCTGCCGACCTATGCCGCAGCCACAGCAACACCAGATCCAAGCCACATCTGCGACCTATGCCACATCTGTGATCGCCACAGCATGCGGCAACGCTGGATCCTTAACCCACTGAGTGAGGCCAGAGATCAAACCCGCATCCTTATGGATACTAGTCAGGTTCTTAACCGGCTAAGCCACAACAGGAACTCCAAGAAATTTTTTAATTATATACATGGCTCACATTATATTTCTCTTGAGTGGTGCTGGTTTAGAATATCTGGGGTTGTTTGTTGCCCCCTCTTGCACCATTTGATAGTCAAAAACAGAAGTGGTCATAAGAAACCACTAGAAAGATTTTGCAAAGATCACAAATTCTAGAAGAAAATGAGCTAATCTTGTCAGATTGCTGGGGGCGGGGGGGGTGGTTTGGCGAATAACCTCTGCCCCGTGTGGGAAAAGTCCATCCCTGGCTGCCATGGCTGGGGAAGAGGCCCAGGGCACTGGGCCAGCAGCCAATTTCTCATTCCAAAGCCCAGCCCCTGAAAGCAGACACCAGGCCCAGGGCTGGTTTTGTCAAACACACCCACCCGGAAAAGCTGGCTCTTGGAAACACTCAGAAGGCCTGGCCACAAGACGGGTCCAAGAACCATCATTCAGAAGGAAGAACCAGAGTCGGTGCACGCTTCAACCCTGTATCTCAGAACGAGAGGCCTCCCTTCCACGCTTCTGTACAAGCTGCCTGCCATTCATTCTGCCCTTCCTTCTCTTATTCCTTAGAGAACTCCTATGCATCCTTCAAGATCCAGTTCAAATGTTCCTTCCTCTGAAGTCTTTCCTGACCATCTCACGTTCTTGGACTTTTGATCTAGTCCCTTCTTACCACTTCCTGGTCAGCCTCAGTGATTTTACGCTAGCCCCCTCAAACCTGATTTCTTTCAAAAACACAGAATCTGTGTCTCTCCCCTGCGAGACTACCATGGGGTCCGCCTCTTACCTAGAGCAAGAGTTCTCGAACAAGTATCAGAGTCACCTATAAGGCTCCTTAAAACAGACTGCTGGGCCCCATCCCAGAGTTTCTGTTTCAGCAGGTCTGGGCTGGGACCTAATATTTTGCGTGCCTAACAAGGTCCCAGGTGCTGCTGCTGCTGGTCTGAGAGGCTGTACTTTGAGACGCACTGATCTAAAAGATCAAGTGCAAACTCTTCACCTTGGCACCAAGAGCCTCCACCATGTGGCCTCCAATTCCTGCCCTCTGGTTCCACCAGGTACTGCTCCAATCCTCGTGTACCCTGGATCCCAGCCTGCCTTTCACACCTCACACCATGGCCCTGCCTGATCTCCCTGCTTGAAAAACCTCCGTCCCTCTTGATCCACACAGTTCCACGACCACCTTCCTTGATTTCACCATGTCTGAAACTCAAATCCTCAAAAACGGGATGGTACCTTTAAGAGTCTTCCTACATAGTAACAAAAAAAGGCTGTAGGGCAGCTACTAAGTAAGGCCAGAGTGAGAAGTGGTTCTGACCACAGCAGCAGCCCTGGATAAGAAAGTACCAGCCTAAAGTGACAACTCTGGGACAGAAAATTCTGGTCTATCTATTTAAACACCGTCGTGACGGTCACAGTCCAGTTACATATTGTCTTATTTCTCCATTGGGTCTCCCAGCTCTGCCACTTTCTAGCTGTGTGGCCCGGGGTGGGGGAACTTACTTAGCATCTTTGTTTCTCATTTTCATCTGTAAGACAAGGATTAAGCAACAACCTCCAAGAATGAAGATTAAATGACATAAGGTAAGTAAAATGCAGAGCAAAAGGCCAGGACACAGTAAGCCTTCAACAAATGTTGGCCGTCCATGGGATTATCTTTGGACTTGGGAAGTAATGAACTTGGTATCCAGCCACAAATAATAATGGGAACAGATCTATAAAAGGTATTTTTCTTAATGAAGCAGTCCATTGAAGGTTGTATGGATGAATAGCAGGGTGGATGGATGATGAATGGGTGTGTGGGGGGGGGGGTAGACGGTTAGATGGGAAAACGCGTTTGTATAATATCATAAGTGGCTCTGCGAGGCCAGTTTGGCAATATGCACTTAAAAATCTCTAGAATTCTCGGAGTTCCCTTCATGGCTCAGTGGTTACGTATCCGATTAAGAACCGTGAGGTTGCGAGTTCAATCCCTGGCCTTGCTCGGTGGGTTAAGGATCCAGCGTTGCCGTGAGCTGTGGTGTAGGTCGCAGATGCGGCTCGGATCCCGTGTTGCTGTGGCTGTGGCGAAGGCCGGCAGCTACAGCTCCTGTTAGACCCCTAGCCTGGGAACCTCCATATGCCGTGGGTGCGGCTCTACATAAAAGCACAAAGACAAAAAAAAAAAAAAAAAACTCTAGAATTCTCCTAAAGAGATTCTTAGGCAAGAACACAAAAATTCAAAGATGCTATCACAGAGTTAGTTACAACAGCAATAATAATAACAGGAAAGCAACAGCCTAAAGCTCAATAATCAGAAGATGGAATTCTATAGAAAAAAAAAATGAAGATGCATGTGTTCCCCTAAGATGTGAAAAGCTGTTCTTAATATATTATCTTAAATAAAAAGAATAAAAGGAGGAGTTTCCTGATAGCCCAGCAATTAAGGATCCAAGCATTGTCACTGTTGTGCCTGGGTTCAATCCCTGGCCTGGGAAATTACACATGCCATGGGTGCCACCAAAAAAAAAAAGCAGAAAAAAAAAAAGAATAAAATGTACAGCAACGAGTAACAAGTCTGGTGTAAATTCTTCTTTTTTAAAAAACTGCCAAGTGTGCGTATATAAAGAAAAAGTCTAGAAAATATACTCCAAATGTTATCAGTAGTTATCTTTGGTGTAAAAATCTGGATGATATTAGTCTTTTTCTTCCTTTTTTTTTTTTGCTTTTGCTTTTCTGTATACTCTTATTTTTCTCTGATGACCATACACATAAAATACTTAATGTCTTGAAGAAAAAAACTTTTTAAAAAGCAGTTCTATGAATTAGGACAGAGGAAACACATACACTCAGCTTCCAGCTTCAGCTGTGTGACCATGAGCAAGCAGCCTGCCCTCTCGGTGCCTCTTTCCCCTCCTCCTTGGGAAACAGTGACCAGTCTCCCTGCCCAGCTCACCTCCCGGGGTGCCTGGAGACAGTGGGTCGGGAAGACTGAAATCCACGGCTGACAGGCAGATAGCGGTGGCTTCATTGGCCCCAGTGACATCTAGGAGACAACCCCAAGGAAAGCTGGCCTCCACTCGGGGACAACCAGTTTTAACGGACTGAGCTCTGGGCAGGGCCAAGCTCTCACCCACCTCAGATGCTGGCTTCCTTCATTTCTTTGAAATGAAAGGATAAGCTTACTGGTTTCTAAATCTTTATTTTTTTTGTTTCTTGGTTTTTTTGGTTTATTTGCTTTTTTTTTGCTGTACCCATGGCATGTGGAAGTTCCCAAGCCAGGGATCGAACCTGCGCCACAGCAGTGACAACACACAATTCAACCACTAGGCCACCAGTGAATTCCTCCTTTGGTTTTCTTAAATAAGCAGGATCGTCTGCTCAAATGAAACACAGATTTCCCCATTAAGAATGAGTTCCCATCATGGCCCAGCAGAAAAGAATCCCACTAGAAACCTTGAGGTTGTGGGTTCGATCCCTGGCCTCACTCAGTAGGTTAAGGATCTGGTGTTGCCGTGAGCTGTGGTGTAGGTCGCAGACGTGGCTCGGATCTGGAGTGGCTATGGCTGTGGCTGTGGTGTAGGCTGGCAGCTGTAACTCTGATTAGACCCCTAGCCTGGGAACCTCCATACGCCACGAGTGCGGCTCTAAAAAGCAAAAAAAAAAAAAGAACGAGTAGTTCTGTTCCTAAAAATCAGGCATTCTGTGCAGAAAGAGTCAATCTGGAGTCTATTTTCCTTGATTTTAAATAGAGAAAATTCTAAAGTATGATGTGTCAACTCCAAACTCCCCACTAATTTCCTAAAACATAACACACTGTAACACTCTCCATATAATAAATCAGCTGCATTATAATAAATTGTCATGACATAATAAACTATCGTGATAGGAGGCCCAATGCTTAAAACACCCCCTCCTGACCCCCAAAACATCATTAACACCAGCAACTGCCGTTCCCGCGCGTGGCAGCGCGAGCCTGGGCCCTTCTCTCAGCGTGTTCCGAGATGCCCAGCCCCCACGGACCCTCGCTCCCTTGGCAGACCATCTCCATGAGATTCTGACAGTCTACCAACTGCATCGAGAACTCGTGACACTTTTCCTACACATCATTATGTTACAAATAGTGTGCCGAGTTGGGGGGGCAGAAATACGATGTTTACGAACACAACACTAGCTGAAAAAGGAGTTTGGAGGCACGAACGCTTTAGGAAGTTGGGGTTTTCTAACCTGAGAGGCATTCATATTAGGAGAATGTCAGTGGAGGAGCCATTGTGCAGGGCAGGCTCTAGGAAAACCAGGGCGCCCTGGAATGTCTCCAAAAGTGATGCTGAGTTGGGAAGGTGGGGCTCGAAGCAGCATCCATGCCTCCAACGTGTGTGATTGCTAATGGAGATTGGGGGCTATTACAGGGCCCCCTTCTTTAGTGCTGCCGTTAAAGGAATCCCCATGTAGCACCCGCGGCAACAACAGGAACAATGCCACTGCGGCAAATAAAACAGCCCACACTCACCGAGGTCCAGCACATGCCAGCTACTTTCCCACGCACCGATCATGAATTAACTCATTGAATCGCCGGCAGAACTCTATGAGCCAGGTACTATCATCATCCCCATCTTACAGATGGGGAAACCGAGGCACGGGGAGGTTAAGGACATGCCTAGGGCTGTCCAAACAGAGCTGGGATTCGAGGCCAGGCAGTAGAGTTCCAGAGCGCCTTCCTGCTCCCAACTGCTGCCCCCCAGCCCCCAAAGCGGGAAGGCTCTGCAGAAAGGTGTGCAGGGCACCCAGGGCCCCCCAGCTTCACTTTTACCCCTAGGCCTTGAACTCAAGGCAGACGCCAAGCCGGAGCTGGGGTGCTCAGAACCAGGCAGGGTTCAGGCCACTAGGCCACAGGGTCCGGGGCAGGCGGGGGGGGGGGCACCCTTACCCAGAGCTTCCCATCATAGTAATAGGCTCCCAGCAGCTTCACGATGTAGGGGTGGTCACAGGTGGCCAGGATCTCAATCTCCACGATGTAGTCCTCCAGCTCCTCCTCGCTCTTGGTCTCAATTACTTTGGCGGCGGCCAAGGCACCAGTCTCCTTGTTCTTGGCCTGCAAAGCAGAGACAGGGGAGGTCAGCAAGCAGGATGGGCAGGAAGCTGACCCCTGGAGGCCAGCTCAGAGAGGCCCATGTGAGTTGGAAACAGAGGCCGGATGTCCATAGGCAGATAAGAGGCTGAAGCAGGAGGAATGCTATTCTCAACAATGGCCAGGGCGCCCGCCTCATGCCAGCACACGGCGCATGTGTGAGAAACAGCGTTCTGTGGTTTAACAATAAAACTTTTTTAAGTACAACACAGCCTTACTATTGGATAAACAAAAACGCAAGAATGGCACAGAACTACAAAAAAACAACACGGAAGGATTGTTGAGTTTTTCAGTAAAACGTCCAAGTCACTGAACAGTAAAAGTGGCATGATGCTTTTTATGTCAAAAAATGGGCAAGTTCCCATTGTGACTCAGCAGTAACAAATCCAACTAGTATCCATGAGGATGTGGGTTTGATCCCAGGCCTCGCTCAGTGGGTTAAGGATCCAGTGTTGCTGTTGCCGTGAGCTGTGGTGTCAGTCCCAGACTCAGCTCATATCTAGCATTGCTGTGGCTGTGGTGTAGGCCGGCAGCTGCAGCTGCAATTCAACCCTTAGCCTGGGAACTTCCATATGCTACGAGTGTGCCCCTAAAAAGCAAAGAAAAAAAAAAAAAGGAAAACTACTCTTTCATAAACACATGTGAACATAAATGCATGGAAAACTCTGGAAAGATAGCGCCTTAACAGTAGGCTTAGGAGAAACCTGAAATGGACAGAGATTCAAAGAGATTTCACTCTCTCTGTACTGTTTAAAATGTTACTAGAAGGAATTCTGTTGTGACTCAGTAGTAATGAACCCAACTAGTATGCGTGAGGACACGGGCTTGATCCCTGGCCCAGCTCAGTGGGGTAAGGATCTGGCGTTGCTCTAAGCTGTGGTGTAGGTCACAAATGTGGCTCGGATCCAGCATTGCTGTGGCTGTGGTGTAGGCTGGAGGCTACAGCTCTGATTTAACCACTAGCCTGGGAACTTCTCTATGCCACAGGTGCAGCCCTAAAAAGACAAAAAAATTCATTAAAAAAACCCAAAATGTTACTAGAATATTTCATCTTTTTTTTTTTTTTTTTTTTGATTTTTAGGGCTGCACATAAGACGTAAGGAGTTTCCCAGGCTAGGAGTCGAATCGGAGCTATAGCTACCTGCCTACGTCATAGTCACAGCTACGTCAGATCCAAGCCACGTCTGCGACCTCCATCACAGCTCATGGTAATGCCAGATCCTTAACCCCCTGAGCACAAGGCCAGGGATCAAACCTGCAACCTCATGGTTCCTAGTCGGATTCGTTTCCACTGTGCCATGACAGGAACTCCTGTTTCATGCATTTATTTGCATTATTGCACATACATTAAAAGTAAAATTAAAAGGATTTTCGGTGTCCACTAATTACAACGGAAGTGGTTCACAGGTTCATGTCACCTGGTCGTAACAACAGTTTCTTATTTGATGAAGAAGACAGTGAGAGGAGTTCCCCTGAGGCTCAGCAGGCTAAGGATCCAGTGTTGTCACTGCTGTGGCTCGGCTCGCTGCTGAGGCAAGGGTTCGATCCCTGGCCTCGGAACTTTCGCATGCCACACGTGCAGCCAAAAAAAAGAAAAAAAAAGTGAGAAAACTTCACAACTACAAGGATAGCTACAATTTTTTAAAAAACAGAAAATAAAGACTGTGAGGATGTAGAGAAACTGGTACCTCTTACAATGCTGATGGGCATGGAAAATGGTTCAGCCTCCATGGAAAACACTTTGGTGGTTTCTCAAAAGGTTAAACATAGAACTACCATGTGGTCCAGCAGTTCTACTCCTTGGTATATTTTCAAAAGAACTGAAAGCAGTATCTGTACGCGAATGCTCACGGCAGCGTTAGTCACCAGGGCCAAAAGGTGGAAAAAGTGTCCCATCAGCAGATGCATGGATAAGCAAAAGAAGGCACAAACCATGCTCCCACATCCTCGGGCTCCACAACCTCAGATTCAACCAATCACAGATCAAAAAGTGTTCAGAAAAAAATTCCAGAGAGTTCCCAAAAGCAAGGCTTGAATTTGTCACAGACCCAGCAACTACTATTTACACTGCATTTACATTAATTTAGGTATCATAAGTAACCTGGAAATGATTTCAAATATACAAGAGGATAGCACAGGGAACTATACTCAACACCTTATAATAACCTATGATGGAAAAGAATATTAAAAAGACTACATATCTATAGATACATGTATATCACTGAATCATTCTGCTGTACACCAGAAACTAGCACAACATTGTCAATCGATTCCACTTCCATAAAAATGAAGTATACAGGAGGATGTGCAGAGGTTACATGCAGATACTACACCAATTTCTATGAGGGACTTGAGCATCCTGGGATTTTGAAATCTTCAGAGGATCCTGGAAACAATTCCCCTGAGACACCAAGGGCCAACTGTGTGTATGTATATATATATATATTTTTTTTTAATGGAATTTTTTTTTTTGTCTTTTGTAGTTTTAGGGCCGCACCCGTGGCATATGGAGGTTCCCAGGCTAGGGATCTAATTGGAGCTACAGCCGCCGGCCTACACCACAGCCACAGCAACGCAGGATCCGAACCGCGTCTGCAACCTACACCACAGTTCACAGCAACGCCGGATCCTTAACCCGCTAAGCAAGTCCAGGGATCGAACCTGCAACCTCATGGTTCCTAGTCAGATTCATTTCCACTGAGCCACAACGGGAACTCCATATTCAGTGGAATATCATTCAACCTTAAGGAAGGAAATTCTAGAGTTCCTGCAGTGGCACAGTGAGTCATTGCCTCAGCTGTAGCGTAGGTCATAGCTCTGGCTCGGATGCGATCCCTGACCCTAGAAAATTCCATATAGCACGGGTGGGACCAAAAAAATAAAAAAGAAAGGAAATTCTGACACCTGCTCCAAATGGATGAATCTGGCGAGCATTAGCTAAGTGAAATAAGTCAGTCACAGAAAGACAAACGAGCAGGAGTTTCCTTGTGGCACAGCGGGTTAAGGACCCAGCGTGGTCAGAGCTGGGGCACAGGCTTTATCCCTGGCCTGGGAACTTCCACATGCTGCAAGTGCAGCCAAAATCTGAGAGACAAGTATTGCATAATTCCACTTAAACGAGGTGTCTAGAGCAGCCAAATTCATAGAGACAGAAAGTGAACAGAGGTTACCGGGGGCTGCTGACAGCGGGGATGGGGGCTGAGTATTTAATGGGTACAGAGTTTCCATTCAGGATGATGAAAACATTCTGGAAATGGCTAGTGGGTAAGGCTGCACAAACACTGTGAACGTACTTAATGCCACTGAACTGTACACTTGGGATTCACTAAAACGGTCCGTTTTATGTTATGCATATTTCACCATGATTTTAAAAACAGAGCAAGAGAGAAATAATCGTTTAAGTGACATAAGAAATTCCACCCACACCCAGGTTGGACAGGTGGTCCCATGAGCCCTGGGGGCCACTACTGGAAGCACCCACCCACTATGCTGCTCAGGGGGGTCCCCATATTGAATAAGAGCTTGCTTTCCTGCAACACGGCCCTAAAAGCCAGACCCTTGTCTGAAGCCTGTGAGCAGGAGTCTGGTGGAAAGCACAGGAAAATGGGCCACCAATGGACTTCCCGAGGTGCCTTTCCAAGTCACGCCACTAGCCTAACTAAACAATTCTGCAAACTGATCCGCTGGAAACGCCAATGGCCGAATGGCTCCTGCATGTCCAGTGCCCCATGGATGATGACAGACATGCGGGTCACCTCACGTGACACCCCATTCCACGGACTCAGAGGGGACAACGGCTGGAACCAAAATTTGAATCTGGGTCCTCTAACTTCCAAGATTCTGTGCACTTGGAACCCCCCTGTCATCTCCAGGACTCAGAAGCCCTGAGACTATAGATGCCAACAGACAAGAGCACTCCCAGCCAGCCCGGCACAGGGCACCCGTGATGCAGACACAGCGACCCTCCCTTGGCCCCAAGGAGTTCAAGGGCCAGCTGGAGAGACCCACCTCTCTTCTGCCAATGGCGAGACAGCATGCTTAGGGGGCTGCTGTGTGGAAACCGGGAGGGGGCGCCAAGCCCCACCAGGGAACCATCTGGAAGGGTGTGATGCCAAGAGGCAATTTTTAGACTCACTAGTAAATTTATTCCCAGTTTAGGTAAATGTTTCTGTTAACCATGCTGCAAAGTCCCCAGATTCCACGCAGTGACAACAATGGTTTCACATTCACCAAGGACCTTCTCTGCACGTGCCGACTCCGTGACCGCCTCGACCACCCGACCAGGCGGGTGCGATTATTATGTCACAGACAAATGAGAGACAGGGAGAGTCCCAGCGACCTGGGTGACAAAGGTGACCTGGGATGCGGGCAGCCCTGCTCCTGAGTCTGAACTCTTGGTGACCACGTTGTCTGTAAAACCTTCCACATCTGACCCCAGAGCCCAGTCTGGGAAAGCGAATTTTTTTTTGGGGGGGGGGGCTGCACTCGTGGCATATGGAGGTTCGCGGGTTAGGGGGTCTAATCAGAGCTGCAGTTGCCGGCCTACACCACAGCCACAGCAGTGCAGGATCGGAGCAGAGTCTGCGGGATCGGAGCCGAGTCTACGATCTACACCACAGTCCATGGCAATGCCAGACCCTTAACTCACTGAGCAAGGCCAGGGATGGAACCTGCATCCTTGTGGATGCTAGTCAGATTTGCTTCCACTGAGCCACGATGGGAACTCCCCAGGAAAGGGAATTTCATGTGCGGCCGTTCCCTGCGGTCAGTTCCTGTCCTAGACTTCACCCTGCTCACTGGGCCTCTCCCCTGAACTCAAGTTTTGAAAGCCTGTTCAGAATGCCTTAGAAACTTGCAGATTAAGCAAATAGGCTCCTGTTCTCTTTCTCTCGATCTTATTTTTTTTTTTTTTTTTTTTGGCCACACCCACAGCATGTGGAAATTCCTGGGCCAGGGGTCAAACCCATGTCCCAACAGTGACCCAAGCTGCAACAGCGACAACGCCGGATCCTTAACCTGCTGAACTACCAGGGAACTCCTGTCTCTCACTCAAACACACACACACACACACACATACACTTAACTGGATGATGTGCCTGCCTTTTCTTTCTTGTCAAGCTCATTTTCTTCTGTCCTACTAGAGGACCGACACAATATCCTTTCACACTGTACAGCACTCGTGTGCCTTCTCTTCCTCCTCTCCAAACCCAGGAGAGAAGTTAATGCCTACTCTGCTCCTTCACAGAGAAGACAGTAGAGGGCTTAACTGGTGCCCAGAGCGAGGGCCGAGGGACCAAGGCAACCACCTGGCTCCCAGTCACAGCAGCCCAAGGAAAGCTACGCTGGGCAAAGGCTACCACTTATTCACCTTTCACCCCTGAGAGCTGGTGCAGGGGGCTGCAGGCCACCTTTCCCTGGATTTCCTTAAAAGGGCTCTTTACTCCAGGAGTTAGGGGCCACCCAGGTGGGGACAGTTTTCCAGGTGTGCATAAAACCTCCACCCTGAAGGGCAGCACTGACCACTGGGCTGGGCCCCCGGCAGAGGGCCAACATCAACACCAAGGAACGCCTGCTGCCCAGGACTTCGCTCAGATTTCGCAGAGACCCAGAGCCTGCCAGGAAGGGGCTGATAGCAATTGTGGCACATAAAGCGACTTGCCCAAATTAAATTCTCTAAAAGCCTGGTTAAGGCGGCCATCTATCACCTGGAGGCCACGGGGAACACAGTCATGGCTGATGGCGAAAACGGCGGTCACTGTCCAAGCACTCACTCCGTGCCGGGACAGGCCTTAAATGAAACTTCTCACTCTGTCCTCAAGGCAGCCCTCAGAGACAAAGATCAGCATTCCCAGTTTAAGATGAGGAAACGGAGATTCGGAGAAGCATGGTGACTGTCTCAGGTCACACGGCAAGCAGGAGGGTGAAGGCTGAATCCAAACTCAAGCCTGCCTGGCTCTAAGAGCCTGAGCACCAGATCGCTTCCCAGCACGCGCTTCTTGGCGAGTGCCCAGCGTTCCCAGCTCCAACTCTCTTTGCTAAAGATAAACGTCGACCGCAGCCAATAGCAGTCACTTGCTGGCAGAGTGCCTGGCAGCCGAGGAGGACTGCAACTGCCAGGATTTGATCTGCCCACAAGGCATTACGGCAGGTGTTAGCCATCATGCCCATTTCCCAGATGAGCAGACTGAGGCTCAGAAAGTCATCAGCACCCACTCAGGACTGTGAGCTGTGGCAGCCTCCATACTCCCAGTCCAGTGATCTCTTTACTACACTAGGCAGGTGGGAATCGGCTTATTCCTCATTCATTCATTCAACCATTAGTCACTGAATCCACATTATGTGTGAGGCACTTTTCTAGTGAACAGTTTCTGCCTAGAAGGAGATTCAGCAGGTTGGATCCACTGCCCTCCCATAATTCACCCTTCCCGGATTTTTCCTCAGAGGAGCCAAGCCATTCTCATTCCCAGTCCCCAGGCTGTAACGGGGCTGATTCCACCACCATGTCTAGAAGCAGGTAGGTGACTTACCTTGGCCAATCCGAACACTGCATTCCTTCTAGCCACAGCGATTGGTTCAGGGATAGACATGTGATCAAAGCCAAGCCAATGAAATGCAACCTCAAAACAACTGTTGCCTGGATCCCTCCTTTGCCACTAGCCTCCAGCACTGTCTGCCACAGTCTTGGAGCCATTAGGCCTTCCTTCTCGCAAGGGGAGCCTGATAAAGAGACTAGCTCTGAAGCAGCTGAGCCTAGTGAGGGTCTGAGAGGACACGCTTGGTCCACTCAATTAATTTTTACAATAGAGTGGTATTATTATTGAGCTTCGTTTTATATATAAAAGAAAACTGATGCTCAGAGAGGTGAAGTCACTTGCCGAAGGTCAAACAGCAGGTACAATAACAGGGCTGGAAGGTGAACTGGGGCTTGTGTGACTTCAAAGTCCATGTTCCTGAGCGCTTTGCCAGAGGTGCCTGCAAATTTTGCAAGGTCCTCACCGGGCCTCAGTTTCCCACTCTGGGGAGCAGGAGAGAGGGAAGATAATAGCCAGACTCACTGCAGGGTCTGATATGAGGCCATCTCGGGGAGCAGGTGGGCCCTGGAAAGCTAAGGTGGGCAGGACACCCGTGGGAGTGGACAGGCAAAAAAGAACAAGCGGTTTTCTGGCCCCTGACGTCCGTCTCTCCCACCAGCTGAGGCAACACTGGGGTCCAGTGGAGGACGGGGCGGCCCCCAGCCAGCCCGCCACCGCTGGCCAGCAGTGACGATCGCCTCAGCCCACACCCTCGAGAGCAGACACACAGTGGCCACTTGTGTTCTCTGCCCAGGCACCTCTGTGGGAACAATCCTCCCCCTTGTGCAGCTCGGGGCCTGAAGGAGGTGGGAACAACCCTCCCGGCAGAAGCCCTGCCCCACCCAAGGGGCCCAGCCAGCCCAGTCAGTGGCTGGGGGCTTCCTGACAGTCAACAGCCCAGCAGCGGCCAGGCTCCTCCCTCCCCGTGGCAGGCTGGTCACTGGGTCCCTCCCTCCACCTCCAGGAAAGGGCTGATCTCACAGAACGCAGGGACCAGGAAAAACGCCGGCCACCCCTCCTACACCCCAACTCCCAGCCCCCTCTGCAGATGGGGAAACTGAGCCCGTGAAGGTCCTGCAGAGTCGGATCTGTGACAGCCGCCTTATCCAGAGCACCGAAACAGAGAGAACAAGAGTACAAAGCAGAAGGACCTAGAACAGCCTGGAAGGGCCTGTTCCCGTAGCACCACTCACTTCAGGCCTGGGAGCTGGTAGGGCCACTTGGAAGTGATTCCTAAAGCGGGGCAGCAGGCGAACTGGCCAGCACCCATTTGCCCTCACGGAGTCACAATGCCAGTCCCCTTTGGGAACCGCCTCTCCTTCCCTCTCAGTGCAAAGGATTCCTGAGGGGCTGAGCCCATCTGGTCCCGCCGCAGGGCCCGGCCCAGCCCCTCAGGCCTGACCCTCTCAGGCACAGCCAGCGGCAGGCCAGCAGGGTTGGACCTGAGGGGGTCTTCCGGTCTGCTTTTGATTTTGTGCTGAAGTTATCAGAAGGTAAGTTTTTTCTTTTTCTGGGGTCCTTAACCAGGTCAAATGGAAGGCTGGAGGGTCTTGAAGCCCATCTCGCCCCCCCCCTTTGGAGAGCCTAACAGAGGATGAGGCCAAGACGAGGGCAGCTAAGACAAGATCAGCTACAAATGGATGAGCGCAGATGCTGAGGGCTAGCGGACACCTGGCGCCAGCTGATCCTGAAGGCAATATCTGCCCTTAGACTTTTCTCAGGGAGCCAACAAACTCCCTGTTTTTTCCTTTTTATGGTTACACCTACAGCATATAGAAGTTCCCAGGCTAGGGGTCGAATCGGAGCCACAGCAACACAGGATCCAAGCCACGTCTGCGACCTACACTGCAGCTTGCGGCAACGCCAGATCCTTAACCCACTGAGCAAGACCAAGGATCGAACCCACGTCCTCCTGGATACTATGTCGGGTTCTTAACCCACTGAGCCACAACAGGAACTCCCAAACTCCCTTTGGGATGACTGTCACTTGCCACCAAAAAGGAAAGGCGCTCCCCACCTCCGGGCGTGCTCCAGCAGAGAGCAGACATCTATGGAAGCACCCACCTGGGACACCCGTGTCACGAGGGCTACCTTCACTCCCAAGAGCACCATGACCTACACAGCGACCTTCACTGACTCATAATCTAGCATCAGGGACCCAGATGGGAGATATGTTACTAACGGGCCCCAGGCAAACAGAAGCTATGGGATTCTTTTGCCAAAAGACTCTTCCTCCAAGAAAGTGGGGTGAGATCATTTTACACTTGTCAACAAAGCAAGGAAAAGTGACAACCTCCAATACCAAACAGGTGGCAGAAAGGCTCAATTCATTACTGACAAGAATATAAACAGATCCAATCATACATATAGACAATAATGGGCGATAGGTTTTCAGAGCCTTAAAAGTAGCTTTTAAGCCCACCAGCCTTTATTCCTGAGAAGGTGAGGCCAGGAGATGATTCCAAAAAGGAAAACGGAAGACATGTACTAGGACCAAGTTCACATTTGCCCACAATACTGGCAAAAAGGGGAGATAAACTTAAATGTTCAACTGTAGGACAAGGGTCTAATTAATCTAGGGGGATATTAAGCAACACTTTAAAATGATAAATAGGAAAATCATATAGTTATGAGAAAAAATTAAGCCGTAATAATAAGTAACAAAGCTGGACGATAACATCATAGCCAAGCTATAACTCTGGGGAAATTTGTGTGTGCCTCTGGACAGGAAGGTGCTGAGACACTGCTTAAGGAATACAAGTGTTTTCTAAAGCCTATTTCCACCCAAAGACATATGGAAATTATCCACAGGAGTCCCAGCAAGGACAGACCGGGGTTGGGGCACAGAAAAGTGACAGCTTCATCCTAATCTTGCCTTAAACGTCTCCAGAGATACACTGTCCAACCGAGCAGCCACTTGCAGCATGTGGCTATTCAAATGACCTGAAATTAAATGAAATTTAAAATGTAGCTCGCTGGTTACATTAACCACATCTCAAGTGCTTAACAACCACATGTGGCCAGGGGCTCCCATACTGAGCAAAGCAGATACAGAACAGTCTCATCACTGCAGAAAGTTCTAGAAAGCAGGCAGCTTTGCACAGGGCTGCACCTCAGGAAAGATATCCTCAACAGAGCTGAGGGAGCATCTAAAACTCACCCTAGTGTCCCCGATCCAGCCAGAAACATCTATTTCTTTTTGTGGGAAGAAACAAAGGGCTCGCGTGTAAAGAGTGGGCAGAACCTTGGGCGGCTGGCGAGGGTTTGCCTGTGAGGTCGCCTAGCAACCTGGCTGGGCAGCGGGCGAGAGGGAAAGCTCCCAGCTGACCTGTCAGATGAGCAGCCCGGGTGGGTCAGAGCCAAAGAATGGAGCAGTTGGGGCGAAAGGTTTCTATTTTCCCCATCCTCTTGATCGATCCTGGACACCGTGCCAGGCATGTGTCAAGGGCGGTTCAGGCCACTGGAACCAAGGAGGGGCTTGGTGTGTGCCCCACGATAGACAGCTGCGGTGTCCCTGCCCGAACAAACTGAATCTTTGTGTGGTGACCACCATTCTCAACCGCGGGAAAGGCTTCACTCTATTAAGGAAGGAGGGAAGCTGGCCCTGGAGGAAAGCAAGGTCACAGTGGAACCGGCTCCGGGCAGGGGAAGGGCCCAACATCAGCTCAAACAGGGGGGGTCTGAGGGCTGCGGATCAAGCCAGAATGGGTGGCCACGTGTCCCTGGGTTCAGATCCTGGCCCCACCCCGGCTGGCAGGGATGCCTGGAGGGCGGTGTGGAGCATATGCACCACAGCAGGGAGGCTTGAGTCCTCGTGGGCCAAGGAAAGTCCGGCGAGGCCTCCTATGATCTCTCAAGACAGGATAAGGAGCAGCCTGCCTTTGGCCAGCACGGGGCCATGAAGAATGCACAGACCGCTGCCTCCTCCTACTGAAGAGGCCCAGGTAGAGAAGGCGACTTGTCCCAGTTCACACAGCTAGCAAGCAGCCGCTGGGCCTTGGCTCAGGTCCAGCTCGCTGCCCAGTGCTCTTTTCCCTCCAGATAAAGTCTCCAGAGGCTCCCGCCCGGCCGGGTGTGTGCCAGTCCCCTCCGCCACCTCTCCCTCCGTTGCCCTGAACCAGAAACCTCCTAGGGTGGACCCCCAATGGCTCCCTGCTGCTGACACAAGAAACTCCCTGGCCCGGCACTCGGGGCCCTGGTACATCTGCCCCCTTCTGCTTTCGCAGGACCCCACTGCTCCCCTGCGGTCACCACCTCTAAGCCAGTGCTTCACTGCTTCCTACTCCCATGTCTCCCTTTGTGTGCCCTCCTCCACGTGGCGTGCCTTCCCCACATGTTTAACCAGCCCACAAAGTGTAACTCCACCACGGCCCGCTCCGGGAAATGCTCCCAGAAGCCCCGTCAGAACCTCTTCTTGTCTTAACAGGGCTTTCATCACAGACCACCTGGGGCCACAGTCATTCATGGTCAGAGATTCTCCCTCTCTGAGCTGGCTCTGAGCTCTGATTCACCTTGCTCTACCCCATAGAGCTGGGAACAGAACAGCCAGTGGATGGATGGGGAGCGTGCAGGGGGTAAGTGGAAGACAAGAGGATGGCTGGGCAAACAGGCAGGTGCAGGAGCAGATACATGAGGGTGGACGTGTGCTAAGGGTGGATGGATGGATGGATGGATGGACGGGAGGGTTGTGGAAGGATGGATAGATGGTTAGATGGATGGGAGGATGGGTAAATGGGTTGATGGATGGGTGGGTGGATGGATGGATGGAAGGATGAATGGACTGGTGTTTTGTGTCTCCTTAGAAACAGAGAAATGAAGCGCTCCACATAAGAGAAGAGAGGAAAGTAACAAGAAGTCCATTTTCTCCTCAACATACTCAGATACTTGAGTCTAATCTATTGTCCAGTTTTGGAAGACAGACCCTCTTTCGCTTGGGGAAGGCATAGGATCTGACTAGACCAGGACGTACACAGTTAACGAGAAAAACCACTTCCTGATCAATAGTCGAGGGGGCCAAGTTTCAGCTCAGTGACAAACGAGACAGCTGAGTTTCAGGACCAGAGGCACTTAAGGATAGCAAAGATCATGAAGCACAAAAGCGGAGGAGTGGCACGGCTTCCAAGACCAGGCACTTCGCACTCTCTCCCTCGGGCAGGAGAAGGCTGGCGAGCCATCCTGGCACAAGCAGGGAAATGCTGAGCCTCAAAATCCTTCCGGGCCGGCCAATAAAAAACGGAAACCCAAACAAGATTGGCCCATGTCATGGCCTTGGCCAAAAACCCGGGCAACCTGTTCAGCTTGGCTGGGGACACGGGAGCTTTCAGATCTCAGCTCTGCCAGAGCGTTGGGGGACCCCACCCCACATAGCACTCATCACGGGTGCGGGGCGTGTGGCCTGGGCTCTGGTCCTGCCTCTCCCAGGCTCCCTCTGCCCGGAACACTGAGTCTCGGGGCGGGGGCGGGGGCGGTACACCGAGGTCGACAGCGCAGGCCAGGGAGAAACAGAAGCACCCTTACCGAGGCCCGGCCCTCTCCCTGCACCATCCAGGCACCTTTAAGCCTCGCCTCACTCAGTCTTCACCACACAATGGAGGGTCACGTACTCTTTTCAACCCTATTCTCCAGCTAGTCTCAGAATCTCAGAGAAGTTAAGGTTGCCCTGTGCGTTCAATCAACAGTACTTTTTGTGCTTTGTTTTGTTTTGTTTTGTTTGGCTGCACCTGTGGCATATGGAAATTCCCAGGCCAAAGACTGAACCTCAGCCACAGCTGCAACCTACACTGCAGCTGAGGCGATGCCGGATCCTTTAACCCGCTGTGCCAGGCCAGGAGATCGAACCCATGGCTCCTCAGTGACCCAAGCCACTGCAGTAGGATTCTTAATCCCCTACTCCACAGGGGAACTCTTTGTGCTGTTTTTTATTACTCTAAAAGCATTACGGGAGTTGTGTTGTGGCGCAGCAGAAATGAATATGTCTAGGAAACATGAAGTTGTGGGTTAAGGATCCGTTGTTGCCGTGAGCTGTGGTGTAGGTTGCAGAACCAGGTCAGATCCCGTGTTGCTGTGGCTGTGGTGTAGGCCGACAGCTATAGCTCCAATTAGACCCCTAGTCTGGGAACCTCCATATGCTGAGAGTGTGGCCCTAAAAGCAAAAAAATAAAATAAAAAATAAAAGCATTATGTACCCGTTAGAGAGCATCTCAAAATATAATGGTACAAAGAAGAAAATCCAACCAGCCATCATCCCAGAGATAACCACCTTCAATATCCGGGAGCGACTGCTCCCAGGATTCCACGGTGCGGATGCCCCTTCCCAGCTGTGTGGCCCCAAGGAACTGATGTGACCTCTCTGGCCCTTACTCTCCTGCTTGGTAAATACATCAGCAGTTCCTGCCTCTCAGGCCATGGTGAGCATTCAGTGAGTTAATGTGTCAAAGAAGCTCAGAGGGGGGCTGGGTCATAGTGCACGCCCCCAAACTGTTCCCTTACACTTGTCTCTCCACAAAAAGTATTCTTGCAGAACTTATAAAAATAAGAATCAGCTGTATACACTGATTTGTCATCTTCCTTTCTACCTAGCAGTATGTCACGGACAGTCCTTCAGATCACAAAACAATCTTCCACAGCCCCCCCTCCACCCACCACAGACTGAACGGTGCGTCCACCATAGATCTAAGCAATCCCTGTCACTGGGCTCTCCAACTGGTCCCAGGCTGCTGTGCTCAAAAGCCTGAGACCTGATTCACAGGTGGCCAGACAGGTCTCCAAGTGGCAGGGCCAGTCCACGTCTCACGGGTCACGCAGGTGGGTACCCTAGGTAACACTGAGATGGGAGGCCCAGCCCAGGTCGGTTCTGCTATGTCCCGCTTATGTGCCCTTGGGAAGTGGCCTCATAAGATCGCAGGTGTAAAGACACTTTGGTCCTGCTTGTGGAAGGCACGGTTTTAGCACCATTTTTCAGAAAAGGAGATGGAGGCTCAGAGAGGTGACGTGACTTGCCCAAGATCACTCAGCAAAGACAGTGGCCTTGCTGGGACTTGTGGGATGAAGAGGGTCACCAAGTCTCGACCCTCCCAGGAGGGCTCTTGCAGGGGGCGGGGGTGTGATTCGGGGTCTCCTGCACCTTGCTGGCCCCGGCACGCGGTCCTGCAGACAGATCAGAGGCTCAGGACGGGGTACAGAGGCCGGCACTGGGGCCTGGGGCTCCAGCTCCTTCATGAATGGAGGGACCCAGTCATCCCGCCTCGGCCCCAGTGATGACACTTGTCATCTCAAAGGGGAGGGGGGGTGTTGCGGGCACTCGAGGGAAAAGGAGACTTGAGAAAGAGCTAGGCCTCCCCAACCTGGCACCAGAGCCCACCAAGATGAAAATCAAAGGTGAAAAGGATCTCAAGGCCAGAGAAGCATGCCAGCTCTGACAGGGTCATTCCTCAGGGTGACAAAGCCAGCACTGTGGCAACCGCCTCAGAGGGCCAAGAACTGGGCCCAGGCCGCCAGCAAGACAGGCTGGAGCTTTCCAGGAAGGAGGGCGAAGGGGAGGGAGGCAGCAGCGCTGGCTTCTCCCTCCAGGCCGTGAATGCTGCTCTTCCGGCCACCCAGGGTGGCCTGGGCTACCCTAGACAGACAGGGTGGGCTCGGAGATCGCCTAACGGCAAACTTCTCAAAGGCTGGACAGAGGCCCTTTTTTTTTTCTTTTCTTTTTTGTCTTTTTAGGGCCGCACCCTTGGCATATGGAGGTTCCCAGGCTAAGGGTCGAACCGGAGCCGGAGCCGCTGGCCTACACCACAGCCACAGCAACGCGGGATCCGAGCCGCGTCTGCAACCTACACCACAGCTCATGGCAATGCCAGATCCTTAACCACTGAGCAAGGTCAGGGATCAGCCTGCGTCCTCGTGGATGCTAGTTAGATTCGTTTCCACTGAGCTACGATGGGAACTACTGGACGGAGGCTTTTTTATTGTCACTGACTCGTGTTCATCCTCATAACGCTGAGTAAAGCTTTAGGCTGAACCCTCAGGCTCCCCACACCAGCGTCTACCCAGGCGCAGCCTCCAGTGTAACAAGCAGGGGAATGGAGCAGGGCCCTCAAGGTAACCCACCCGTCCCCATCCTCAGGAAGCTGGACAATCTAGCCAAGGCACAGAAAAATCATCACAATGACATTTGCTTCTCCTTCCTCCATGCTGGCCGCCTTCTCAATCTTCACAAATTCTCCGACAGAAGCACTACTTCGATCCATTTTTTTGGTGGGGGGCACATCTGCAGCATGTGGAAGTTCCTGAGCCAGGGATCAAACACACGCTACAGCAGCGAGCTGAGCCACAACAACGTTGGGTCCTCAATCTGCTGAGCCACACAGGAACCCCCCATTTTGATTCTTATTTTATTTATTTATTTTTTTTTTTTTTGTCTTTTTGCCTTTATCTAGAGCCGCACCCGCGGCATATGGAGGTTCCCAGGCTAGGGGTCTAACAGGAGCTGTAGCCACCGGCCTACACCACAGCCACAGCAACGCAGGATCCGAGCCGCGTCTGCAACCTACACCACAGCTCACGGCAACGCCGGATCCTTAACCCACTGAGCAAGGCCAGGGATTGAACCCGCAACCTCATGGTTCCTAGTCGGATTTGTTAACCACTGAGCCACGAAGGGAACTCCATTGATTCTTATTTTATTCTTAGCTCTGGATACTAAGCCTCAGAGGTGAGGTGACTTTTCCAGGGTCACACAGCAAACAGGCAGTGAAGCTAGGAGAAAGCTTAGAACCAAACTCAGTGCCTGCACTCATCACCACCATGCTGGCCTGCCTAGGGAAGGGGGGGGCTGGGGCTGGCATTTACTATCCATCGTTCATTCACTAGGCAGACGTTAACTGGGTAGCTACCGCATACTTGTTATCCACAGAAGATGGATAGCTCCCTGCCCTCCAGGACCTTACATCCCCCAGAGAGGAAAGAAAGTAAACAAGGACACACACCAGAAAATCCCAGTTTGGGACAGGAGCTCCGAAGGAAATCGGCAGGGAGCTGTCACTGTGGTCAGGACGGAACGAGGGAGCTGAGACTCAGAGGATGAGAAGGAGCCAGCTAGCCAGTCATGAGGAGAGAGCGGCAGGCAGAGAGAACAGCAAGTGCAAAGGTCCTGAGGCACAAAAGGCTGTGCTTCCTTGAGCTCTTTTCAGTGGCCCCTCAGCCCCTTAACTCTTCAGTCAACAGCTTAGTGGTTAACTCTGTTCCCCCCACTCTTGAGTCTTAGGGCCTGAATTCTGGTTCTGGTATAGCCTGTTCGCAGGGGAGGAGGGAGTGGAAATAAGCTCTAGGAGAAAGAAAAAAACAAGTGTTGCAAAGGGGAAAGCAGAAAGAAAGGGGAAGAGAAAGAAGAACAAGCACGAGGAGGGCGGGACGAGGGGTGGAAGGAGGAAGCTCCCTGGCACGTCCCTCCCTGCCCCGGTCCCTCAGCCCACAGCAGTGCTTGGCACCTCGGGACGCTGCGGCACCAGCAGCCCCACACCCACCAGGACCCAGCAGCACCCAGTTTCCCCACCCTTCCCCTGCCACTTCCTTTGCTAGCCCTGCCCGTCACCACTGTCACCACTTCCTCCATGTTCGAGGCCACCACTGCTGTCCCGGGGCTCAGATCCAGCCGAGGCCGAGGCAGGCCCAAAGAAGGGTCACATACCTGGGCTCATAAAGGCCAAGGCACAGGAGACGCCACACTAAAGGGATCCTGAACCCTTGGTCTTCCTCTCCGTACAGCACAGCAGAAAAGGCACAGGCTCCTGGCCAGATTAATCTGGGTTTAGTCTCAACTTGGCCACGGAAAAGCTGTGTGATGCTGAGCAAATCACTGTCCCTCTCTGAGCCTCTGCTTCATCAAGTGAGGACATTAACCCCAGCCTTTCAGGGGCCCGTAGAACACCAAATGATGGACAGATAAGAAGGGAGCAACTCCCCACTCATTCACCCTGGAACCCACGGTGCCTGGCGCATAGGAGGTGTTCAATTGATAATGCTCATGGCTAACACCTATATCAACTTTTCCAGCATCCTGGACCAAATAGTTTAAGTGGGTTATTTCATACTCCAACACACTCCTATGGAGTAGGACCATTCTTATTGCCATTCTGCCCCTAAAGAAACCCAGGGCCAGGTAAGTACTTTTCTCAGGCTCATCCAACTGCAAGAGGGAGGGCCGGGGTGTTTTTCGTTTTTGTTTTTTTTGTTTTTCTTTTCTTTTTTAGGGTCACACCCACGGCATATGGAAGTTTCCAGGCTAGGGGTCGAATCGGAGCTGCACCTGCCAGCCTAGGCCACAGCCACAGCAATGCCAGATGTGAGCCACGCTGCAGCTCACAGCAACGCGGGATCCTTAACCCACTGACTGAGGCCAGGGACCGAACCTGCATCCTCATGGACATTATGTTGGGCCCTTTCCTGCTGAGACACAATGGGAACTCCCAGGAAGGCCAAGGTTTAACTCCAGGAACGCCCCTATATTCCCGATCCATCTTCAGTCCCTGGAAAGTGGGAACTTTCCTTTGCTTCTCACCTTCTCTGCTCTTTCCTTGCAGAAGCCCAAGCCTAGCTCTCTAGAATCCTCTGTGCCTCCCACCCACGCATGACATCCCCTTCTTAGACTGGGCGCCTTCCATCAGTCATTTCCCCTCCCGGGGCTCTGACCTGGGCTCCAACCACAGCTCTGGCCTTCCCTCCACCCCCGCCAGCTCCAGCCACGGGGGCCGCTCTGTCCCAGCCTTCACTCATCAATGGCCACCATGGCCTTGAGCAGCCCAGATACCCGGCTCTGGCATCCCCCACTTGTGTGGGCAAGCCACCCCCATCTGGTGACCATCCAAAGATCACTCTTCTCTAGCCCTACCCGAAGTCAGGCCCCGGGCTAGGCAGGATGGTAACTGAGCTCAAAATCCTCACATATAAATTCCTCAGCTCGGGGAGTTCCTACTATGGCTCAGCTGGTAAAGAACCCAACTAGTATCCATGAAGATGCAGGTTCGATCCCTGGCCTTGCTCAGTGGGTTGCCGCGAGCTGTGGCATAGGTCACAGATGTGGCTCGGATCCCACATTGCTGTGGCTGTAGCTGTGGCCTAGGCTAGTGGCTATAGCTTCAACGCAACCCCTAGCCTGGGAACTTCAAATCCTACAGGTACAGCCATAAAAATAAATACACAAAAGAACAACAAATTCCTCAACCTGGCACTCAAGGCTCTCTTTACTCAGCCCCCACATACTATTCCAAAACCTGGTCCCAGTGGACAGCCTCAGGGCTCACCATCGGGCCTCTCTTCTGGCTCAGGGCTTCCTTCTCTCCAGCTGAGTACCCCGCCACTGCCCTGTCCAGTGGAAACCAGCCCCTCTCACCACGAGCCCCGTCTTTATCCAGCTACAACTCTCACCCCCTCAGCCGGGCCTCCTCTCCGCCTCCCTCCAAGGCCCTGAGAGCCACAGGGGAGGCGGGCGGCTGGCCCAACCTGAGCGCCTACGACGGGCCACCCGCTCTACCCTCCAGATGCGCTTCCAGTCTAATTCTCCCAGCTGCCCTGTGGGGTGAGTCCTGGTCTCAGCCCCACCAGACACGTGGGGAAACTGAGGCTCAGAGACAAGCCATCCGCCTGACTTCGCAGAGCAGCTAAGGAGGGCATCCAGGATTCAGACCGGTCTGCCTGGCTGCGAGGCCCGCCTCTTTCATCACACACCAGGGGACGTGACACACGCAGGGAAACAGACCTGTTTGCTGAACTGAATCGAGGCATGTCTGTGTGTAAGAGGCATCAGGGCTCCGCGGGAGAGATTCTAGCCCCCAGGGGACAGGCAGCCTGGTCAGGAGACATTTTTGACTGTCCCAACTAGGGGCTGGAGGGGGAGGGGCTGGCAGTGGTGGCCCCTCTGTGGGTAGAGGCCAGAGAAGCTGCTAACATCCTGTAATACACAGGGTAGCCCCCACCATAAAGAATGAACAGCCCCAAATGTCAATAGCGCCAAAGTGGGGAGCCTGGCATGACACTGACGTTTTCCTGCTTGTCCCCAGGTTAGCTGCAATAACTGGTGAGGACCTTCTCCCTTTGGTACCAAGAGCATCAACAATAATGAACTCTCTTCCCCTCCCGCCCACTTCCTGCATGGAGTAGGTCCTAGACGAGGGACACCGCCCTGGCCCAGCTCCGCCCTGCGCCCTCCTCCTACCCGTCCCCTCCATTTTACAGACAAGAGCCAAGGCTCAGAAGTGGGGGGGGGTCACTTGTTTGGGGCTGCAAACCAGATCCCACGGAGCCCCAAACGCTTCCTTTACCACCTTGTTCCACTGCCCTCAGCAGCCGGTGGGCCTGGGAGTGACCATCCGGGGAGCGGGCTGCGAAGTGACAGTCCGGGTAACTCAGGAGGCCAGGGGACCATGGTGGGGGCAGGGGAGGGGGGATGGCTGGGGGTGCAGTCAGCTCGCTTCACCCCAGCCTGCCCTGAAGCATCCAGAACAGGTCTCAGGGCGGCCAGGGCTCAATCAGCTGCTCCAGCCCCCAGTGGAGCCCCTGGGCAGGCGACATCCCCAGGAAGCTCGGGCCACCTCGGTTTGAGGACTGGAGCCAGGATCGTCTCACAATAGCATGGATTTAAGTTTAAAAACACTAGGCCGAGCGGAAATAAGGTTGCTGCCTGGGGGCAGAGCTCTTTCCGGAGGACGACGGGGGGAGGCACGGGGACCACGGAGACCTCGGCAGCCCCCAGAGGAAGCGGAAACCCGCTTGAAAACTCCAGGGCAGAGATGAGGTGAAAGGAGCCGTCCCTGCCGGGAGGGGCAGGAGGCTGACAGCTGGCTCCCCCCTCTCAGAAGCCCTGCTTTGTCTGAGCCAGCGGCAGGACAGGATGTGGCACTTCAAGGATGTGGGTTAACAATGGCTCTCTGAGCTGGCGGGCACCTGAGGTCCCCACCGACGGCAGCTGCTGCCAAGAGCCCGGGCTCTGGCCAGGTCCCAGAGGATCGGCCCTTCTCTCATTTTCTTTAAAAATCACTCTCAAAGAGGCATCACTCCTTGGATCCCTCTGGAAGTCTAGCCTAAAATACGATTTGAGTTCCCTCTCAATGCAGCACAACAGGATCTGCACGTCTAGACGTACCAGGACGCAGGCTCGATCCCTGGCCCTGCACAGTGGGTTAAAGGACCTGGCATTGCTGTCAAAACTGAGGCTCGGATCTGATCTGTGGCCCCCGTGGCACCCCTAGCCTGGGAACTCCATATGCCCTGAGGCAGCACTTTGTTAAGTAAAGCTGTTCATCAATACCCAGCTTTGCTATAAGGCTTACTTTTGGGGGGCGGGGGGGCGGCCTGCACCCATGGTATATGGAAGTTCCCAGGCTAGGGGTCTAATCAATTGGAACTGCAGCTGCCGGCCTACATACAGCACAGCCACAGCAACGCAGGATCCGAGCTCCGTCTGCGACCTACATCACGGCTCACGGCAACACCGGATCCTTAACCCACTAAGCGAGGCCAGGGATCGAACCTGCAACCTCATGGATACCAGTCGCTGAGCCACGATGGGCTTACTTTTTAAATGCTAATTTTGTCCCAATACCAGTGATGAACAATTTTATCGAAATGCTAAATTCACATTTGCTCATGTGCTGTTTTGTCTACCAGAAACACTAGCTGAACGCAGAAAACAGCACCCAGATGAGCCAAGCAGCAAAGGAATACACAGAGGGTTCAGACACACACTTCAAATGTGTGTCAGCGATCTCGGAGCCACACCCAGGCCCAACCAGCCACCTGATTTCAGATGGCCCTCCTTCCGCCCCCTCACAAGCTGCAACACTTCCCACCCACGGCCACAAGCATCCTGCAGGCTTCTTGTCTAGTAGAGTGCCGTATTCATTTGTAATAATTTTGTATTTCTTATCCACAAAACTTGTGTAAAAACATGCTACATGTTTTTAGTTTCCTTTTTTTTTTCCTAAAGTGCTCCTAATGAAGTTTTTGAGTGTTATGCCACTTAGCCCCAATTTTCTCATAAGGCCACTGATTTTTATTGCATGATTTTACATAGTTCAGGGATATTGAGGAAGGTATATTTGCATTAAAGCAGAACCGACCGTATTATGTAAAAGGCCTTGCGCAGTGCTTGGCACAAGATAAGCATTTAGTCAATTTTAACTTATTAACAGTTTAGGAAAAAAAAAAAAAAGGTGTGGTGTGTGGGAGGGGGAATTACTTAAATATTCAATAAGGTTAAGGTCATGGGAGAACTGAACCATCCCAGAAGGTAAGTGTGAACCATCTGGAATAACACAGGAAGATGCCTTAGGAATGACAGATGGCATAAGGCACTATAGATGTGTATGATTATAACCCTGCATTAAAAAAAATTTTTTTTTCTCCACAAAAAATCAATAAAGTCCAGGAGTTCCCCAGCAGATCAGCAGGTTAAGGATCTGGCATTGTCAGTGCTGTGGCTCAGGCTATTGGCCTGAGAGCTTCCAAGCCCACCCCCGCCCCTAAATCAATAAAGTCCAGAAGGAAATACATCCAAATGTCAACAGCAATTGATAAGACTTAGGGTGATACTTTTCTTTTTGCTTTTTCCTTTTTTTCTTTTTGTCAGACTCGCAGCACATGGAGTTCCCAGGCCAGGGATCAAATCCGAGCCTATGCCATAGCTGGGGCAACACCAGATCCTTAACTCACTGGGCCGGGCCCGGGGATTGAATCCAAGTCCCTGATGCTACAGAGACACCATGATCCTGTTGCACCACAGCAGGAACTCCACTATTTTTCTTTCTAATTAACCAAAATTGCGTACTCTATTCCTAGTTTCACAAAATCAGAAACCTTTTAAAAGCTTTGACAACATAAGATCAAAACTAAAGCAATTTTTAAGAAGCAGAAATATCATCTCAGCCTGTTAACCCAACTCTTCTTAACCACATACTCCCCGTGTTCGGCACCCAAGCACCTGGTTTCACCCACAGCTAAAGGCAGTTTTTTTTCCATGCAACAGGATAGCAAACACTCCCCCTTCCACCTCGTCTTCAGAATAAGGATTATTTTTAAGGACAAGAATTTTGAAACTATATAGCTTGTGACTTTGACTTTGTATCTCGTAATGAAACAATTTTTCTGTTGAAATCAATCTGAAATCGCTTAAGGAATAGGTGAAAATGAACTTGACTTTGCACCAAAATCAATCCTACGCTCCTCTTTTTCTCCTGAGATCAACTGATGGACTACCAGGAAGAAGAGGGAAAAAGAGACACTAATGTTCAGCCTTTGAGCCTCTGCGAGATACTCATCAGGAAATCCTAACAGGAGTCCTCACGGGACAAGCATCTGATAAATTGTGATTTCTATGCTTTGTACACCAGGAAAGTTCTTAGGAAGACTCTCGCCACCTAGGCTGCCAGGAGAAACATCTGCTGGTTCTCGGACAGGGAGAGGAGATGGTGCTGGATCCCTTCCCCAGCTCAGAGCCAACTGGTTACCAAGGTGCCAGGTCAAAATGGACGTTCTGGGAGTTCCTGCTGTAGTGCAACAGAATCAGGGGCATCTCTGCAGCACCAGGAGGAAGGTTCACTCCCTGGCCCCGCACAGTGTTAAAGAACCAGGTGTTGTCACAGCTGCAATATAGGCAGATAGCAATTGTGGCTCGGATCTGATCCCTGGCCTGGGAACTCCATATGTTCCAGGGCAGCCAGAAAATAAACAGATGGGGGGGGCAATTCTGGTCCCAGACATAAAACCTAGAAGGAACCCTTGGCCTGCGCTTCCAAGATGGCCATGCCAGCGAACAATGAAATGGGAAGGAGTTATGGTCCCAGACTAGAGTCTTTAGTAAAGTAATACCCGCTTCAGTTTCAACTCTAAGGAGCTGAGTAAGGAGTTCCCTTTGTGGCTCAGTGGTAATGAACCCAACTAGAATCCATGAGGATGCGAGTTCGATCCCTGGCCTCGTTCAGTGGGTCAAGGATCCGGCATTGCCATGAGCCGTGGTGTAGGTTACAGACACCCTTCAGATCCTGCGTTGCTGTGGTATAGCCAGCAGCTGTAGCTCAGCCAGCAGCTGTAGCTCTGATTCGACCCCTAGCCTGGGAACCTCCACATGCTGAATGTGTGGCCCTAAAAAGCAAAAAAAAAAAAAAGAAAAGAAAAAGGGAGAGGGGGCTGAGTAAGCAGTACTTCTCCAGGGTAGGAGACACAGGTCACAGGGATCTCTGATCCAAGGCCGGTTTTCCTTGGCCGGTAACTAAGCCCAGATCCTTGGGTTCTAGTCCCTTATTTTCCCTGGGCCCTCATAGTCTTACACATAACATGAGGCTGGGCTGGGTCAGAGGGTCACACACTAAGGCCAGGCAGGTAACATCATAAATTGTTCAGGTATATCAGCCATCACACAGCTCTCCCGGTCTAGTTTTCCTTAAATAATTAGGAGAAAATCTTGGGTGGGGAGGTGGCGGGGAGGGAGCTGCAGTGCAGCCAGCTCTTGACTCTGAGTGCTAGACTCACTTTTCAAAGGGTCCATGTGCTCTGAAGAACCAGGAGGAGACAAAACAGCTTGCGAATCAGAAGGGCTCCTTTGTACGAAACTTTCAGAGTGGGGGGGGAGGGGCGACAGCTAAGGCAGACAGAAATGACAACTGAAACTGACAAGGGGAAATCTTACCTTTAGGTTAGAAAGAAAATGCACCCTATGAAGCCAGGATTTCTTAGGGGACAGGGACAAGACTGCAATGGAAAGCCAGCTCCTAACAGAACAAACACCAAGGAGAGCCAACAGCATGTACTAAAAACACCAGCTGAGGAGTTCCCACTGGGGCACAATGGGGTCAGCAGTGTCTCTGGGTTTGATGCCCCGAACAGTGGGTTAAGGATCTGGCATTGCTGCAGCTGCGGCATAGGCTGAAACTGGCTCAGATGTGATCGCTGGCCTGGGAACACCGTATGCCACAGAGGAGCCAAAAAAGATTAAAAAAAAAAAAAGACACCAACTGAACTTTCTGGAGAAAGCAGAGGATGTTCGCAGCTGATCAAGGGTCCAGCTGCACAAGTGGTGGTCAGAGCACACCTGGAAGAGCAGGCTCCGTTCAAGGACATTGGCAGGAGGCGGGGGGAGGGGGGGAGGAGCCCTGAGGCTGAGGACAGCAGCTCTGAGAAAAGATGTGGGAGTGCTGGCTTCCCTCGATGACATGCAGGTCCCTCGGGGCAGAGAAGAGCAGCAGATCAAGGCAGCCAAGAGCCAGGGGTGTGAGTGTCTCAGAGGCCTCCCCAACCACAGAACCTTTGCTCGAGTGGGGGTTCCGCCCCATAACAGGAAGTGCCCGCTCAGGGGTGGTAAGCTAACAAAACAGACATGCGGTGGACCGGCTTTGGGTGGCCTCAAAATTGCCTCCAGAACGGTGTTTCTCAACCTTCAAGTGCTTAGCAATCATCTGAGGGCCTTGTCAAAACGCAGACCCTACTTTATTAGGTTGGGGTAGGACCTGAGATTCTGCATTTCTAACGAACTTCCAAGCTCTGAGGTGATGCTGATGCTACTCCTTCCCCTGCTACACGTGGGTAAGGAGGCTCACCACCGACAAGGCAAAGAGAGCAAGTCTTGACCAGAGAGCCTAGAGAAACCCTCTCTGGGATCCAGCCTCCTAAAAAGCCAATCCTGGGGTCAGAGTGGTCTGCAAGCTACAGGAGCCCTTCCTTCCTGTAGCCTGGTAATGGTAACCTAGGAAGAAGGCGCCCACCTGGAGGTACCACCAGCTTTAACACGCGTGTTTCTTTCAGTATAGGGTTTCCTGGGGGAAAGGAAATCAGGGAGAGGGTGGAGTCAAGTCTTAAGTGTTTGGGTCCCTAACAGGACTCAGCAACTCATAATTTGTTCACAGCACCGGGAACCAGGCAATGACCTGCGGCAAACGTGGCTAGAATTAATCAGCTCTGCCCCCACCCACCCCTCCACAAAAGCTCTCTGGCCGCTTATTCCCCTAAGGGAAGGTGACTGCAGACTGGGAGACTCCCCAGCTGTGACTCATCCACAGAATCAAATCTGATCCCCCAAGCGCAGGATTCACGAGGCCCTGACCTCCCCTCCGCCCTGCCCCAGCCCACATTTCCAAGCCTAACCTCTCACTCTACAGCTACCCCCACCCCCACCCCCGGTTTCCTGTCTCTCCCAGCTCTGGCTCCTCTTCAGGTGCGTACCCAACTTCACGGCTCACAACCCAACCAGACGCAGCTGTGTTTCTCCATCCCCATCGCCTCGGCATTCTCACAGCTTCTGGGTGGCGTCCCTTAAAAAGTATGCCTAGTATCCCAGCTTTACTGCGGATGCCTCATCTGAGGATGCTAAAAGTCCCATGAGCGCCCCTCTGTCTCCCCCTGCGGAGCAGAGAGCCGTGCGGGGCGCACAGGAAGTGCTCAAAAACTTAGCCCCGGGGCAGCAGTCGTGCCCAGAGGGGCAGTCCGGTGCGCGGAGACTCAGTCGGGCTTAGCCTGGGCACCCCCTCCCCCAAAGAACAAGGGTCACCAGGACAGAAGCCCGAGTTCAGGGCCAGGCATCCCCCTCGGCGCTCTCCCGAGCGGTTAGCGAGACTAACCAGGGCCAGCGCCCCTTCCTTCCGGAACCGCTCCACGCGCCCGAACCACCCACACCCCATCGCTCTCACCTTGTAAACCTTGCCGAAGGCACCGTCGCCCAACTCGCCCACGATCTCCCACACTTCGTTGGGATCCAAGTCCCGGCGGACGTGCTCGTATTCGCGGGACTTTCTCTTCTCGAAGGTAGACAAGCGCAAGATGCGGCGGAAATTGGCGAAAGCCATGGCTAGGGGCACGCGAGCCGGCGAGCGAGGTGGCGCCGGCTAGGGCTTGGGCTGTGGCTTCAGCGGCCGCGAAGAGGAAGGGTTGGAGGACGCCGCGGTGCTTGGGGGTTCTCCCCAGACCTGCCCTTACCCGCAGCCCGACAAAGGTCAAGTGCGCCCTGGGCTCAGCTCAGCGGGAGCACCCGGAACCGCGCAGGCGGCCGCGGTCCCCGCCCCGCCTCGGTCCTGTCCACGGGCTGCCTCCGATGCCTGCCCGGCTCGCGCCGCGGCCCCGCCCAACCCGCCAGCTCCGGGACGCGTTCCGGGTACCCGGCCCAGCGCCCGCCCACCGGCCCGGCTCCACCTGCAGCTCTCCGGCAGCGCCCAAAGACCCCTTAATTGGCTGCGGGCGCTGCCGGGGCTCCGCCCATCGCCGCAGGGCACTCTGGAAACTGTAGTTCCCCCCGCGAGCCGCAAGCCCGCGAGCCATCGACAAGGCTTCAAAAAGTTTAGGGGACCCTTCGGCGGGCCCTTTCCGTCTCGTGGCTCCCAAAATTTCTGCGGGAGCAGGAGGGGAAGCGAATTGGCTTTTTGCAAGCTCTCACTTACTGTCCAAAGGCCAAGAAGGCGAACGGTCATTAATCACTTAATCCACCCTGTAACTACCCCGCGAGGCTGCTCTGCTGCGCCCGCTTTTCAGCTGGGGGCGCCTGGCGGGAAGGGCACCGGCCCGAAGCTACACATCCTGCTGTTGGATCCGGTGCC
Organism: Catagonus wagneri; assembly: GCA_004024745.2. Taxonomy (NCBI): domain Eukaryota; kingdom Metazoa; phylum Chordata; class Mammalia; order Artiodactyla; family Tayassuidae; genus Catagonus; species Catagonus wagneri. Next base: position 1,487,614 of record PVHT020000165.1, on the reverse strand, counting down.
GGTTCCTCGGCGCGCTGCTGCCTCCTAGCGCGGAAAATGCTGCGCCCTTGCGGCCGCGGTCTCTCCCTGGAGGCCCAGGCTCGTTTCCTGCTTCCCAGGGGAGATCCACCAACCGGCCAAGGTTACTGGGCTATGAGAAGAGCTCCTTGAGAGTTTATCACATGCTTCCTAATGGATCTTCAGATATATCTGCATATTAAGTAAAACGTTTCTCATTCTTAGTTTCCCAGTTTTTAAAAGTAAGCTCCCTGTACATAGAACTGAAGTCTTTTGACCGCCATCATCTTCGATCCTGGTCGTTTTTACCTGCCATTATCAACTGTCTCTAGGACAGTTATTATACTTTATTTAAGGGCCGCAGGTGCGGCATATGGAAGTTCCCAGGCTAGGGGTCTAATTAGAGCTACAGCTGCCGTCCTAAGCCACAGCCACACCAGATCTGAGTTTCCTCTGCGACCTACACCATAGCAGCTCGCGGAAACACCAGATCCGTAATCCACTGAGTGAGACCAGGGATTGAACCCGTATCCTCAGGGATACTATCAGTTTTGTTTCTGCTGAGCCACAACAGGAACTCCCTAAGACAGTTATACTCTTATCTAACTCTACTAAGTGGGTTCCTAGCAGCAAGTCTAGAGGGTTGGGCAGCCGGTAAATCTTATTATGGTAACTCTCCCTCATAAGCAAATGGAATCTGAGCGAAAATCACACCCCAATTGTCCCCATCCCTGTGGAGAAGGTCCATGTTGAGATATTTTCAGCCCTCCCTGAGCAGTATGCAAACGCCAATTATTAGTTCTAAATTTAGAAAGCCAGCTATAGAAGACTGGGGTGCTGGTGGTGGTCTGCAAGAAGGGCACCCTGAGTAAAAGTTGTCAAGCATTTTGAAATGTCCCAACAACTTAAGGAGTGGTTGCAATTGTAGAGGAGGGTCTTTCTCACTAAAAGAAGAAAACAGAGCACAAGACGGGGCCCTCACTGAGTAAGCCCACATCTAAACCTCCCAGAACAAGCTGGAAGGCAGGCTTTTCATTAGTTTCAGCCTATTTGACCAACTCTATGAAGCGGGTAGTGGGGCCATGGGGAGGCTTTCCCACTGGGAGGTGGAGGTTCTAAGAGCAGGGCGGTCAGGAAGGACTAGAAGTCCCAGGACCAGTTCATCCTCAGGCTGGGCACAGCCACACAGGACTCTGTGAGACTGGCTCTATAATAAGCGCCAGAAAAAAATGAAAAGAGAATCAAAAACAGAGAGCGTCCCTCAAAAATGTTATAAGGGAAAGAAGCCAGACACAAAAGACCATACGTCATATGATTCCATGTATATGAAATGTCTTAAAAAGGCAACTCCATAGGGACTGAAAGTAGATTAACAGTTGCCAAGGACTGGGTTGAAATGGACATGAGGAGCCTTATTGGGGTGATAAAAATGTTCTAAAACTGGATTATGGTAATAATGTAATAACCTGGCAAATTTACTAAAAATCACTGAATTGTACACCTGAAATGGATGAATTTTATGATATGTAAACTATACTTAAGTAAAGTTATAAGAAATCAAACAGAGAGATTCAACAAAACTGCAGTTCTATCTCTGCAATAACTAATAGACAAGGCTGGTCAAAGATAGAAAAAAAGAGTTGTGAAAAGAAAAAATATTCACCAAGACAACAAAAATGAAAAGGAGGACATAATATTCGGTACCATTGAGATTTTGAAATCATAAAATGATATTTTAAACAATTTTATGTGAGTACATTTTAATCTATATCAAATGGGTAATCATGTAAAAGAAAATATACATTATATAAACAAGTGATATATAAATGTACAGATGATAAATGATATATAAAAGATACATAATGTCAATAAGGGAAAAAAAGCCTAAGTAAGCTAATAACCAATAATGAAATAAATCAAAATTCTGAAGTGTGCCCCCACTGAAAGGACCTCATGTTATGTGGTTTTACAAATAATTTCTCCCTTTGTATAAAATCTTTTTTTGTTTGTTTGTTTGCTTTTTAAGGCCACACCTGCAGCATATGGAAGTTCCCAGGCTAGGGATAGAATCGGAGCTTTAGCTGCCAGCCTACGCCACAGCCACAGCAACGCCAGATCTGAGCCGCATCTTCGACCTATACTGCAGCTCAAGGCAACACCAGATCCTTAACCCACTGAGCAAGGCGAGGAATTGAATCCACATCCTCATGGATACTAGCCAGGTTTGTTACTGCTGAGTCACAACGGGAATGCCCTGTATACATTCTTTAGGAAGATAGAAAAAAGGGAAATATACCCATTTTTATGAGTTTTACTACACCTAGGTAGGGATAATAAAAGAAAATTGAAGGCTAATTTCACATAGGAAATAGATGGGGGAAAAATACTAGCAAGACGAAAACCAAGGTGAATAAAAACAGCATGACCACAAAAAGTTTATCCCAGAATAAAAGAATGGTTCTACCCAGGAATAAAAGCTATTAAAGAAAGACACTGGGAGTTCCCATCGTGGCTCAGTGGGTTAAGGACCTGATGTTTTCTCTGTGAGGATGCAGGTTTGATCCCTGGCCTTGCACAGTGGGTTAAGGATCTGCTGTTGATGCAAGTTGTGGCGTAGGTCACCGATGCGGCTCAGATCTGGTTGCTGTGTGCTGTTGCTGTGTAGGCCAGCAGCTGCAGCTCCAGACTGACCTCTAGGCAGAGAACTTCCATATGCCCCAGGTGGGGCTGTTAAAAAAAAAAAAAAAGGAAAGTAAGACACTTCATTGACAAAGTAAAGAAAATTACATAGTCTCAACAGTCACATAGAAAGCATTTGATGGTCTTAGATTGGATTTCCCCAGAGATAAGGATCTGAATGCAAATACTTTATCTGGGATGTGACACCTGGAGGGAGTGGGGAATCAACACAAGAGAAGTTTGAAAGGAGGAAAGGGTGTACCTTGGAGTCCATACTGGGGTTTAATCCCACTAGGGAATTCTAGGGATCAAGGATGCAACACACTTCAGACTCAGCCTCTCTGAGAGTCAAGGACATTGGGGAATTTTTCATTTCTCTTTAGAGAGGCTAAGTCACTTTCCCAAGGTCACAAAGCTAATAAGTAGCAGAGCTGGGATTTGAACCTAAGTAGTCTGATGCCAGAATCTGCATCTGTTTGTATAATTGCTATGTTTACTTGCTTCTTCTTCTTTTTTTTTTGGCCACACCTACAGCATGCAGAAGTTCCTGGACTAAGGATGAAACACAAACCACAGCTGTAACCAGAGCCACAACAGTTGACAATGCCTGATCCTTAAATGCCAAGCCACCAGGGAGCTCCTTTTAAAAAATTTTTAAAGCCAACTCTATTGAGGTTTAGTTTACATTCAATAAAATAGTTCAATGAGTTTTGACAAATGTACACACCCATGTAACTATCACCACAGTCCAAGTATAGAAAATTTCCCATCATCTCAGAAAATTTCTTCTGCTTCTTCATAAGTCACTTCTCATTCACTCTCCTCACTCCAGGAAATCACTAATCTGTTTGTGTCACTATATACTGGAAACGTCTTTCCTAGTTTATCATACAAAAAAATCATATAATATGTGCTCTTTCAAGTCTGTCTTATTTTCACTCAGCACAATATTTCTGAGAGTCACCATGTTGTACTTATTTGTGGTTCTTTTTTTTAAATTAAGAGTGTGGAGTTCCTGTCATGGCGCAGCAGAAACGAATCCGACTAGGAACCATGAGGTTGCAATTCAATCCCTGGCTTCACTTGGTGGGTTAAGGATCCGGTGTTGCTGTGAGCTGTGGTGTAGGACAGCAGCTGTAGCTCCAATTAGACCCCTAGCCTCCAAATGCCGCTGGTGCGGCCCCAAAAAGCAAAAAAATAAAAAAATAAATTGCTGAGTATGTGGATATATCACAATTTGTTTATCCAGTGAGCTGCTGGTAGACTTTTGAATTGCCAGTTTTGTTAACATGAATAAAACTGCTATGACCAGTAGATTACAAGACTTGGCATGGATATGGGTTTTTTTGTTTTTGCTTTTGCTTTTTAGGGCTGCGCCCATAGCACATGGAAGTTCCCAGGCTAGGGGTCGAATCTAAGCTGTAGCCACTGGTCTACAACACAGTCACAGCAGCATCAGATTCTAACCACGCCTGCGACCTACATCCCAGCTCACTGCAATGCTGGATCCTTAACCCACTTAGCGAGGCCAGGGATGGAACCTGCGTCCTCATGGCTGCTAGTCAGATTCCTTTCCACTGAGTCACAATGGGAACTCCATAGATATGTATCTTTATTTTTCTTAGATGCACCTAGGAGTGCAATTTCCAGATCATATGTTAAGTATATGGTTAACTTTATAAGAGACTATCCAAGTTTTTTACAAAGGGGTTGTATCACTTTACATTCCCACACGTGATGTCGCTCCCATCACATTAATATCATCAGTTTTTAAAACTCTAGCCATTGCAATGAATACACAATGGAATCTTATTCTAGGTTTTGCCCTCGAGATATTTGCCAAATCCTAAACTACAAAGTTTAGGGAAAGATGCCATGAAATCAAACAGGAAGCCAATGGGCTCACAGACTAAAAAAGCTAAGTAGAGCCCAGATCGTGGTCTCCAAAGAAAGCTTTCCATAAAATGATACTATGGCTCCTTGGAGAAGTGCTGTCTAGGTCTAAGACAGGAAATGCCTATCCTTGCATCAATATCTGTGCCTCTGTCATGAAACGGAATAGAGAAGGTACGGATGGCAAATATGCATATCTATACATACTCAACATCATTAGTCACCAGGGAAATGCAGATAAAAACCACTGTATCCGTTCGAATAGGCCAAGTCATGTTGCAATAAGACCTTCAACGTCTTGGTAGCTTAACACAACGAAAGTGGATTTCTTAACTGCAGAGAAAGCTACAAAGAATGTCACATCTATCCCAGAAAAAAGATAACCTATGAAATTATAACTTTTCTTGAGCATATCAGAGAGCTGAAGTCACCAGGCCACCAAGGAATTTGAATTCTAAGAAAGAACAACCCCTTGCAAAGAGAGAGAGAGGGAACACCAGCTGTTGGACCTCTGGCAGAACATGGCTGAAAATAGCCTCCATGCAAGCGGTGAAGAAAGCAGCTACAGTTGCGGCAAATCGTTAGAGGCAAAGCTCGGCCCACCACGCCACTGTGGAATAGCTGGAGTTCCCAGATACGAGAGGTGATCACCCGTGGTAGCAAGCTCCTTCCCCCAGGGTCTCCAGTAGGTGCTTGTGAGAAAAATTAGGGGCAGGGCAGCAGGCTGGAGAGTGCCAGTCCTTGCTGAGGCAGGAGTAAAGGAGGTGCTTGGTGGCTGAGGAGATGAGGCTAAGGTCTCATGTCTTCCTCAGAATCAGCAAAAGCAAAATTCTTCAAAGCAATAGATTTCCACTGCTGGGAGAGGGGAACTCCTCACTCGCAAGGCCCAGAAAAATTCCTGGTTTTTATCATCAGAACAAGGAAAGATCCTCTTTTTTTTTTTTTCTTTTTTAGGGCCACACCTGAGGCATATGGAAGTTCCCAGAATAGGGGTTGAATAGGAGCTACAGTTGCCGGCCACAGCACAGCCACAACAATGTGGGATCTGAGCCACACATATGACCTACACTGCAGCCAGTGGCAACGCTGGATCCTTAACCTACTGAGCAAGGCCGGGGATCCAACCCGGATCTTCATGGACACCATGTACGGTTCGTAACTTGCTGAGCCACAACACGGAATTACCCCATGGTGGGTTACTTAGACTGACCCACCTATTTTTACTACTTTGTTGCTCTTTATTCTGTCTTACATCTTGGATTTTCTACGTGATCATTCTCTAACTACCGTAATTTGATCCTTTGGGATTTCTATCCGGAGGGCCCCCATCTGTAGTTGTTGGGGTTTTCGTTTGTTTTTGCATAAATACATCTTTATCTCTGATTTTTTTTTTGTCTTTTTGCCTTTTTTATCTAGAGCCGCACCTGCCGCATATGGAGGTTCCCAGGCTAGGAGTCTAACAGGAGCTGTAGCTGCCGGTCTTCACCACAGCCACAGCAACGCGGGATCCAAGCTGCGTCTGCAACCTACACCACAGCTCACGGCAACACCGGATCCTTAACCCACTGAGCAAGGCCAGGGATCGAACCCGCAACCTCATGGTTCTTAGTCGGATTCGTTAACCACTGAGCCACGATGGGAACTCCTGATTTTTCTTTTTTCTTTTTTCCTCTTCACTATAGAAAATTTCAGACATATTCAAAGTAGAAAGAATAGTAAAAACTAATACTCCTGTATACCCATTAGTCAGTCATATATAAACATTTCTTTTAATATGTATATCATCACCCACTGGTCTGGATTCTTCTGAAGCAAATCCCAGACATTTTATCTTTTTTTCTTTTTTCCTTTTTTTTTGGTCTTTTAAGGGCCGCACCCACGACATATGGAAGTTCCCAGGCTAGGGGTTGAATTGGAGCTACAGCTGCCAGCCTACACCACAACCACAGCAACTCATGATCCAAGCCATGTCTGTGACCTACACCACAGCTCCCAGCAACGCCAGAGCCTTAACCCACTGAGTGAGGCCAGGGATCAAACCTGTGTCCTTGTGGATTCTAGTCAGGTTCGTTACAGCTGAGCCACAATGGGAAATCCTATCATGTTATTTTTTTAAACAACAAGCACATCCACTGTCATCCCTAATTATATCTAGTCAGTGTTCATATTTCTCCATCATCTCATGCTTTTTGGTAAGTTGTTTGCTTTTGTGCGTTTTAAAATACACAATCTAAATGAGTCAGGATCCAAATAAATAAGTCCATACACTATAATCAGTTAATGTGATTTTTTTTTTTTTGGCCACAGCTGCATCATGTGGAAGTTCCTGGGCCAGGGACTGAACCTGCACCACAGCAGTAATAATGCCAGATCCTTAACCATTAGGCCACCAGGGAACTCCTGGTTGATATGATTTGAAAGACATTGAATTGTCTATTAATTTGTAGATCTCTCTCCCATCTCTTTCTTTCCTTGTAAATTTTTATTGAAGAAGTGGAGTCACTTTCTTCTAGAGCTTTCCACAGCCTGGGTTTTATTGATTGTGGTCCCATGTGTAACATGGACCTCTGCTGTCCTATTTCCTTGATTTCTATTTTCTGTAAATTGATCAAATTCAATGGTTTTCCTCCTCATTCTTTTAAATTAAGATGAAGTACACATAACATAAAAGTACCTATTTTAAAGTGTACAGTTCTGCGGCATTTAATACGTTGACAGTGTTGTTCAACCATTACTCCTGTCCAGTTTGAAATATTTTCATCACGCCAGTAGGAACCCTTGTATCCATTAAGTAATCACTTCCCATTACCCACAACCCCAGCCCCCAGCAGTGTGAACGCCAGATCCTTAACGCCTAAGCCACCCGAAAACTACTGGACTTTGGTCTTTAAAAAGTTCCTTCCTCTTTGACTTTTTTTTTCTTTGTGCTTATTCTAGGTCCTTTCAGTAGCTTTTTGTGTGTTTTGAATTTTTGTTTTCTAATAAATGAATTTAGGCTATAAATGTCTGAGAACCACCTCAGTTGCCTAATATAGGTTTTCATATTTGTACACACTATTTCATAACAGTCCATAATTTCAGTTTAGAACTGGTTATAGGGAGTTCCCTTCCTAGTGCAGCAGAAACGAATCTGACTAGAAACCATGAGATTGAGGGTTCGATCCCTGGCCTTGCTCAGTGGGTTAAGGATCTGGTGTTGCCATGAGCTGTGGTGTAGGTCACAGATGTGGCTCGGATCTTGCATTGCTGTGGCTGTGGCATAGGCTGGTGGCTATGGCTCCGATTAGACCCCATATGCTGCAGGTGCAGCCCTAAAAAGAGAAAAAAAAAAAAAAAGAACTGGTTATATTTTAGTGACAGAGAGATAATCAAGTTAAGAGATTTGGGACAATAAGCATCTATAGCAAAGCTGAAAAACTAGGGGAAGCAATTTTGATTTTTCACTGTTTCCTATGATGTTGTGACCTAGAAAGACTTAATATCAGAGCTTCCTCTCTACCCAACGTTCTAGTTCCAAGAAAGAATTCTCTATTCTATTTCAGGTTGCCAGAGCCTTTGGCATAAAGGGCACCATAATGAAACTGAAGGAAGGATCGTTTCTGTGGTACCTCTACCTGGACAAACTCTACTGCTTATTATCTGTGAGAAATGTGAAGGCCTTGGTAGAGTACTTTTACCTTCTTGACGTGCACCGCAAGAAAACTCTGAATGGTCAGTACTTTCTGAGATGTTTCCTCTGGGTCATTACCTGGTTTTTTACGAATGTGCAGGAAAACTTATAGAACTAGAAATGACTTCATTAACATGTCTATTTTAACTTCTAAATGAAGCACAGAGTAATCTTTGAGACTTGATAGCAGTTGAGTGACGGGGGTAAAGTTGCTGGCTCTGGGGTTAGATCCCAGCTCCACCCATTTTTCTTTGGTGACTTGGAGCCACCCTCATCCTTTTTTTTTTTTTTTTTTTTTTTTGGCTTTTCTTGTCTTTTTAGGGCCGCACTTGCGGCATATGGAGATTCCCAGGCTAGGGGTCTAATCAGAGCTGTAGCCACCGGCCTATACCAGAGCCACAGCAACACCAGATCTGAGCTGTGTCTGCTGCCTACACCACAGCTCACGGCAACGCCAGAGCCTTAACTCTCTGAGCAAGGCCAGGGATCAAATCCGGAACCTCATCGTTCCTAGTTGGATTCGTTTCCACTGCGCCACGACAGGAACTCCCACCCTCATCCTCTTGAAGTCTCATTTTCCTCATCTGTAAGTGAGGCTTCTAATAATGGAATCCACCTCATGATTGGAAAGAAAAGATGATGAAATGAGATGATGTATGGGAAATATTTAGCACAATGCCTGTTTGTTATTATTACAATTATCCTCAGGCATTACCCTCAAGTCTCCCTCAGCAAGACTTCTCATCTATGAAATGGGAGGTTTGAATCAGATGATTTACAAGATCCCTTCTAATTCTTGGTACTTTTGGGTGATCAAGAAGTGTTGATGATCTTGACCCTGCCTTTGAGTGCACAGACTAACAGAGGACCCATTAAAATAGTGGTTTTTTTTTGTTTTTTTTTTTTAGGACTGGGTATAGAAATAAGCTGTCCTGTCCAGAGAAATGTTTATCAATAAGGAAGTATGATCTTCCACCAAGATTTTTTTCAGGGAGCTCCTGTTGCGGCTCAGAGGTTTAAGGACCTGACACATCTATGACGATGTGGTTTGATCCCCAGCCCCGCTCAGTGGGTTAAGGATCTGGCATTGCTGCAGGCTGAGGCACAGGTCGCAAATATGGCTCGGATCTGGTGTTGCTGTGGCTCTGGTGTAGGCCAGCAGCTGTAGCTCCAATTCAACCCCTAGCCTGGGAACTTCCATATGCCACAGGTGCCACCTAAAAAGAAAAAAATATATATATTTCTTAAAGAGTTCACTCAGGAGTTCCCGTTGTAGCGCAGCGGAAACAAATCCGACTAGTAACCATGAGGCTGAGGGTTCGATCCCTGGCCTTGCTCAGTGGGTTAAGGATCTGGAGTTGCTGTGGCTGTGGTATAGGCCAGTGGCTACAGCTCCAATTGGACTCCTAGCCCGGGAACCTCCATATGCTAAAGGTGTGGCCCTAAAAAGACCAAAGGAAAAAAAAAAGGAAAAGATTACTGTAGTTTGAAATCAGGGTGTGTGGTATCTCCAGCTTTGAGGTTCTTAAGATTTTTTGTTTAGCTTTCAGGGTCTTTTGTGTTTCCATCCAAATTTCTGAGTTGTTTGTTCTAGTTCTGTGAAAAAGAGTTCGTTCAATCTTTATAAAAATAATAAAGACACCTTCATTTCCTCATGCTTTCATGCCTCAGTTTTCCTCTTTACAAACGGATTTACACACAGTATATCACCAACTCTTCACAATAACCCAGTCTTAGAGAAGGCAACTGAAGGGCACCTAGATGTAAACAGGAAAGCTAGGACTGAAACCCAAGGGTTTCTGGCTCCAAATCCCATACCCTTGGTCTCACCAGAGTTTGCTGAGCAGAGTCTGGTCTCCTTGGTAACAAAATCACTCCCTGGTGATGCAATACCCAAGAGATGAAGTCATACTTGTATCTTCTGGTCACCAAAGGACCAGATGGTGACCTGAAAGCCTGAAGGCACAGACTTAAGTTTTGCCTTCCAGGGAGGTAGTGACTTCAAGCCTTGGAGACTTGAGTTGGTTTGAGGCAGCTGGCTGAAAAACAGTATTTAAGTAGCTACAAAGTCTCACAATAAGACATTTCTCAAGGAGCAACTATGCAAATATCACTGTGTTTACACGTGGTGCCATGTTCCCAAATGCTCATACCTGGTACGAATCATACCTGATGGGACGTGGTGATGGGACCTCAAGAGACCATCAGAGTCCCCCAGACCATGACGCTGTGACGACTGCTTCACTGTTCACTTAGCCAGCTTCAGCCAGCACTCCAAACCACGCAGATATGCTTAACGTATTTCTTGGAGCCATTATCTTATGCAGGAGATAGTCTCTGTAATAATAATGTGCAAGGGGAAACCACTTGTAGGCAACGTTCTACGTGAAAATCCCTGAAGTTGCCATGGCGATACAACACGTACAACACTGTATCACCACATTTGTCTCCACCATCTAACATTCCCTGAGACAGATTAGTGAGTGGAATTTCCGACAAAAACCTTCCCTGTCCTTCACAGTGTTTCTCCCTCTGATCGTATGTGACTGCATACGTGCTGACCTGTGCAAAATGACTTCACTTGAAAGAGGGAGGCTGTGGCATCAGATGGACCACATTTGAACCCCAGCTCTGCCAAGGTGTGGTCCACAGACCCGCAGCAGGCACATTGCTGGGGAACTTGTTAAGAACGCAGACTCAGGAGTTCCCATTGTGGCGCAGCAGACACGAATCCGACTAGGAACCATGGGGTTGTGGCTTTGATCCCTGGCCTCGATCACTTGGTTAAGGATCTGGTGTTGCTGTGAACTGTGGTGTAGGTCACAGACACGACTCAAATCCCACGCTGCTGTGGCTGTGGCTGTGGCCGGCAGCTGCAGCTCGGATTAGACCCCTAGGCTGGGAACCTCCATATGCCAAGGGTGTGGACCTAAAAAGCAAAAAAAAAAAAGAATGCACACTCACTCCCAGTCCCAGACCAGATTTCCTGATCAGGACTGTGTTTTTACAAGCTCCTCAAGTGGTTGGCATACCCATTACAGTTGGAGAAGCACTAAGATCAATTATTTACTATCTGAGGCTTATAAGGGTGTGTAGGGCTGTCAGGGTTCAGTGACACATGGCACTTAAAGTGCCTGGCACCTAAGGTACTTAGTGTATAGTTCCTTTCCTCTATAGCCGAATGTGTTTGCTTTATGTAAGCATGAAGAATAGCAACACTTTTATAGAAGAAGAATGATTTTTTTTTTTTTTTGCTTTTTAGGGCTGCACCCACGGCATATGGAAGTTCCCAGGCTAGGGGCCAAATCAGAGCTGTAGCTGCTAGCCTACGGCACAGCCACAGCAACGTGGCATCCAAGCTGCATCTGCGACCTACACCACAGCCACAGCAACACCAGATCTTTAATCCCCTGAGCGAGGCCAGGGATCAAACCTGTAACCTCTGGGTTCCTAGTCAGATTATTTCTGCTGTGCCACGATGGGAACTCTGAGGGATGATTTTTAAATGTCTATGGTTTTCATGATCTCAAGGGAAAGGCCCAGGTGAAATGCCACCCTTTCCAAGAACAAGTCCTAGGTGCCCAGTGAGAATTAAGCTCTTCCCTCTGTGTGCAAGGGGCACTCTGAGCCTCTTACTGGTTACATATACTTATCTATCTGCTCTATCGAGCTTGGAAGCTGAGCTCGGGAACCAAGCCCGATCCACTATCCCCTCCACGAGTCCAGGCATAGAGCTTTCCCACACAGCTCAAAGGGCATTTAAGATGCGAGGAACTCTGCAAGATTTAGTGGCAAAGCTGGAAGCAAAATATTATTATTCCTACTGCCAACCTAACAAGCTTCTGACATGACTGCCACTTATGTGGCTCCCAGATGCTAAGCATTTTGGAACTGTTTCAGAATAATCCATCTCGTCTCCCCAACAGATGTGCTGTTCTACCACTTCCTTCATCATGTGACTGACTTGAAACGGAACCAGATCACAATTGTGTTTAACATGCTGGACTGGAATGCTGTGGGCGAGATTGGTTTTGACCAGTTCTACATGCTGGTTTGCATACTGCTGGCACGGGAGGCAAGTAACGTCGAGTCTGGCTCTGGGACAGAGGCAGCAGAGCTTGGCTGCTGCTCCCATTTTGCCAAAGGTGGCAATGAATTAAGAATGCATCAGGGTTTCCCGGTGGCCTAGTGGTTAAGGAGCCAGCACTGTCACTGCTGTGGCGTGGGTCTGATCCCTGGCCTGGGGAACTTCTGCATGTTTCAGGTGTGGCAGGAAGAGAAAAAAAAGAGTGTATCAGTATTTGTCTTCTTTTCACTTGAAATAGGGAGAAAAAAATGGGGGGAGAAGTACCTTTGGTTCCTAAATGGTCCATCTATAACTTAGAAGTTTCCAGAGGTTACCCAGCCTCCCTCCCAGGTGGCCTTTCTGAAGAATGAATCTCACCCTATCCCACCCCGACTTGGCATGCCCTTCCTCTGAGCGTGGGTGCTAAGTGACCCCCAGTAACCCCAAGTACCCCTCTCCCTCAACAACGCCTTTCCTCAGAGAACTTTCTGAACAGGAAGAATGACGGAGATGAGACATGCTCTTCTTTGGGTTCCCAGCTGACCTTGTACACACCCTTAGCGTGTATTTCTTATTTCCACTCCCTGGGGAAAGGCACCTGTGTCTTCATCATTTCATCAGCAGTGCTGTGATTTTCCTAGATTTTCACTGAACATAAGGAAATGCATTCCGGTGACGAGAGTTCCGTCCAGCAGAGCTACAGACACTGTAGGCAGCATAAGTTCCCCTTGAAGGCAGATGCTGAAGCAGGACCTGATCCATTGACCATCGGACCCTTTCAGCTCTGAGCTGCTGTGATTTTGCCTCTTGCCTTTAGCTCTCTGGGGAATGGGCTCGTATATACTCAAGTCTTGATGGAGCGAGTTGAGAAAGGAGCAACAACTCGATCCTTTTCTTACATGTTTCTCTCAAAACAGAACCACTTGGAAGAGCAATTTATTTACCGTCACTCCCGGCCTGTTTTTGAGCTGCTGGACCTGGATGGGGAGCTGAAAATTGGCCCAGCCAACTTCCACATGTACAACTTTCTCTTCAATATGAAAAAACAGCAACTCAGAGAACTCTACCGTGACTTTGACATCACAGGGGACCGTGTAAGTGCAGGTCCCTAAAGGGTGGCCTGGCAGCCTCTCTGTCAAGGGTAGAGGCCAATGTTCTGCTACTTACAGTGGAGATGGGGGAGGGTGAGGGTGGGGAAAACCTGCTCGAGTTTGTCAGTGCGCTGGGATCAGAAAAAAATGAAAAGATTTATAGGCCTCTGGAAGAAAGAGATTTGAATAACTAAGTGCTCTGTCACATAACGTGGATCTAAAATTATAGAAATTTAGAGAAGTGAATTTTGTTTAGAAGTTTAAAGAAGAAAATATATTAATATGGCAGGAGTTGGTCTTAGGGGAAGGGCTTATAGATTTTAATAAAATGAAAGGAAAAAATTCTTAGATAGGAACACAGGAGAAAAATCCTAAGAGGAAACAACTAGGGAGCAGACAGTGAATTCCACCCATTGAAAGAGTCCATGCTGGGGAAGCAAGTCATTGCTAAGGTTTAAAAAGATGGATCACACTGTTAGCAGTTCAGAGGGCAACCCGACACATCTGGTCCTGACCTCAGCAGAAGAAAGTGACCCTCAGTGCCTTTACCGTCTACAAGAGACTCTATGTTCCTGGCTCCTAGACTACAATCAGACTATAATTATGTTCACGCTTTTAAATGAGAAATTATTATAATGCTGCCGTTTGAAACAAAGCATCAAATCATCCTGAAATAATTTTTCTTTTTTTTCCCCTAACACAAGCTTCTTAATTACAAGGAATTTAAGCTGTTTACTATCTTCTCTATGGACAAATACCAGGAGCGGCAGAAAGCCGAGAGAGAGAAGGAGGAGAAAGCTCTGCTCAAAAAAGTGTCGCATCAAGTTAATGGGAGCCACAGAGAGTCTTCGGGGACTTGAAGGTGTAAATACAACTGTTAACATGTCTAAAAATAAAGTTAGAACAAATCCAAGTGGATACCTTTACATTGATTTTTACCCGTGCAGGGTTCAGGTGAGTGCTCCTCAATCAGCAGGTTCTTAACGCGAACAACTTTCAGACCTGACACACGACTCACAATTATATAACGTGCAGTAACCACTCTCTGTCGACATGTCCCAGTTCCACAGCTGTTTTTCAGATCAACCCTGTCCATTAGGTCCCTGTGTATCCAAATAAATTACTAGCTCTTACTGGAGCTAAGCAGTTGGAAGGTGAGACTTTCCAAATATGTGTCACTAGCGGTCCAACACTTTCAGAATCTTTTCTATTCTCTCAGTCCTTAGGCCGAACCAAACTTCAAATTGGCAAACGGAAAAGGGCCTCCAACAATAACAGGAACTGACTTTTAAGGATATGGGAACTGTGTTCTTCCTAGAACTTGAACTACTCTTTGATGACTTAGGTGCTTAAGCAACTATACCAAACCTACTAGGGTAAAATGATACATGCCCTTGAATAATTTTAATTCACTGTGTAATTCGGGCCTTGAGTAATTTTTTACGTGTTTTTAGCATAGGACTTGTGGACCCTCCCTACCTGACTGTACTGTGATGTTAACAATGATAACTATGCTTTAGAAAGTGCTTGCTAGGGGTCAGGCGGGGGCTTTAGATGCGTGACTTTATTTATCCTTCTAATCCTGTGAACTAGGTGTTATCCTCAATTTACAGCTGAGGAAATTGAGGCATCAAGATTAAGAATCCTACCGAAGAACACATGACTCACTAGTGGTAGGATGAGAATTCCAATTCAAATTAAAGGTCAACTAGATGCTTGAGCTTAGAGAAAGTGATCTAATTCACTTCAGTTTGACCATATTATGTTTATATTCTAGGCTAGCATTTCACTGGCTCAGAAATCATTCTGCATAATGCTAATCACCACATCTTCTACCACACATTTCTAAGGAACAAGTTTGGCAATTAAAGAAACACAGCTCATTTACGATAAACCAAGGATTTCTCAAGGATACATTATGCAATATAACTGACTATAAGGCATTCAATGAGTTCCAGAGTACCTAATAATCATCAAAAATCACTTCATAAATGTGCGACAGACAAGAATACTGCTTAAGTTTGTCATTCATAAGTCAAACTTGTAACTGAAATCACATTACAATGAACATTCTCTATATTTACTCTAACAGTCGTGAGATGTTGATAACACACTTATAAGAATGAGTAATGTTTAGCAGTCAAAACTGCTCTTTCTTCCCCACAATGATACTACAAAAACTAAACAGAGCTCACAAAAACAAAAACAATAAAACCCAAATCACTTGATTTCTGGTTCCTACATGGGGATAACTGTATTGATGTCAAAGAATTATTGTGAAGATCAGAAAGCTGCAAAGCATCACTCAGAACAGTACTCCTCTCTTCCTCTGATTTGGTAAAAAGCTTAGTTATTCTCCAAGGAGAAGACCGTGTAGCAAACAAATTCAGATAGTACTACACCTAAGCAAAGTACTGTACTGAGAGGCTAGTACTCTCCCTGACTTGACATGGCAGGTAGAGATGAGCTACTGTTCCCAAGGGCCTCACCACTAAGCTTATCTTGGAATTGGTTTTTGCCTCTTTCTTGGCAGCTTCAATGGCTTTTGCTACAAGCCAGCCTTATGACCGAGGCATAGTCCTGGGAGAAGAAACTATAAATGAGGTCCTAGGAAAGCTTCTTTTTCCTGTTTTCTAAGGGGAACACTCTTGAGACATATAAAGGGTAACCATGGCATATGTGTTTTTTTCTTTTTCCAGACATAGTCTCTAAAGCAATGAAGATATTATACCACTTATTGTTTCAGAATGGGGCGGGAAGGATGGCTAGCCAAAGGTAATAGGGTATACTACGTTATAATTTGGGCTAAAGACATTTATGTATGTATGTATGTATGTATTTATTTATTTTTAGGGCCACATCATGGCATATGGAGGTTCCCAGGCTAGGGGTCAAACTGGAGCTACAGCTGCTGGCCTACACCACAGCAACACAGGATCTGAGCCGCATCTGCAACCTATACCACAGCTCCATGGCAACACTGGATCCTTAACCCACTGAGCAAGGCCAGGGATTGAACCTGAATCTCAGGGATGCTGGTCAGATTCGTTAGCCACTGAGTCAGGACAGGAACTCCTGGACTAAAGACATTTTAAACTAAAATTTAATTATTCGATTAAAATTTCAAATTTTAGGAGTTCCCATTGTGGCTCAGCAATAATGAACCTGACTAGTATCCATGAGGACACAGGTTCAATCCCCGACCTCATTCAGTGGGTTAAGGATCCGGCGTTGCCATGAGCTGTGTGTGGTGTAGGTGGCAGATGTGGCTCAGATCCTGCATTGCTGTGACTGTAGTGTAGGTTGGCAGTTACAGCTCCCTAGCCTGGGGATGTCCATCTGCCATGGGTGCAGCCCTAAAAAAAGAGACAAAAAAATTCAAATTTTAAATAAATTAATATTAGTATTAACAATCAATATTAAGCAGATAGCAGTTTTCCCCTCCCCCCAGAAAACCATCGGGTGACTATAAAAAGTATCATTCATTATCTATTAGATCTTCCATTTTTTTCCTTCTTTGGCTACCCCACGGCATATGGAGTTCCCAGGCCAGGGATCAGATCTGAGCCGCAGTTTAAACCAAAGCCACAGCTGCAGCAACACCCGATCCTTAGCCCACTGTTCTTGGCCGGCGATCAAACCTGCGCCCCAGAGCTCCCAAGATGCTGCCCCAATCCCGTTGTACCACAGCAGGAGCTCCTATTAGATTTTTTAAAAATCCTTTTAAAAAAAACAAAAACAAAAAACAAAAAAAATCCTTTTAAGAGCATTTTGATGAACTGGGTGGTTCTAGAATGGCATCAAGAGACTGAGCATTTAGCCTCTGATAGGCCCAAACTGAAACTCAGTGTGAAAACTAAAATTCAATTGCACCAGTACAGGGGCACTCTTTGGGGACTAAGAGTACAACAAAAAAAAACAATCTGTCAGTGACCACTTTAGGACTTCTCTCTCAATTACATTATGTGACTTTTTTTTTTTTTAAATGTATGTTTGTAGGAGTTCCCGTCGTGGCGCAGTGGTTAACGAATCCGACTAGGAACCATGAGGTTGCGGGTTCGATCCCTGCCCTTGCTCAGTGGGTTAACGATCCGGCGTTGCCGTGAGCTGTGGTGTCGGTTGCAGACGCGGCTCGGATCCTGCGTTGCTGTGGCTACGGCGCAGGCCAGTGGCCACAGCTCCGATTAGACCCCTAGCCTGGGAACCTCCACATGCCGCGGGTGCGGCCATAAAACCCGCGGCCATAAAATGACAAAAGGCAAAAGGCAAAAAATAAATAAATAAATAAATAAATGTATGTTTGTAGGTGTGCATGTGGATGCTTCAGTTAAGTTTATAATTTCCACAGTAAGTTAATACCCTGTGCTTTTAGGGGCAAAGTTTAGACCAAGTACGTTCAGGTATGTTTTTGGGTGTTAGTAATTCTGTATTGTTTCTATGTCACGGTTCTGTTAGAATTCCTTGGTCAACAAAGCATGTGTTTCTTCAGGAGTCTAAATAATGGGCGGAGGAGCAGTGCTGGCAGGGCAGGTGAACGGCAGGCTTGGCTGAGGAGATGACCCCAGCTTCAGCCCAGGGCCATGACACCGGTTCCTCCACAATCTACATCAGCTGTAAAGAGGAAGGAAGTTTAGGGGGAGCTATCTAAGCAAAGCAAAATAGCTTCTCTTGCACTAGTCCTTAGCATTCATATATTATCGTCACAAGCCTATATCAAAGACAAAGACTAGAAAAGGCCAGATCAACTTTGCTGATACCTGCTGAGACAGGCAGTAACCCTTGTCAGAGGCCCTACAGAGCGGAGAACAAAAATCACAGGAGACTTGGCTACAATAAGGGAGATCATCAGCCACATTCCTCTTTTTTTCTCTTGTCCGCAAGTAAAAGAACTAAATGATGGCATCAGAGAGTTGGAGGTGAACCTGGGTATATTTGCTAATTTGTCCAACTAACAAGAAAAGACCATACAGAAGTATAGTCTTAAAGTTGAGTAGGTAACTATCTGGAAAAAAAAATTCTGGGCTGCTACTCTGTTCTCTGCACCAAAAAAAAAAATTCCCTCCAGATAATGAAATCATAAAAGAAATACTAAAAACATGCAAAAATTTTTTATAATCTCAGTGTGGGTAAGACCTTTTGAAGTTAGGAAGAAAACCAAGAAGCCACAAATACGACAGATTTGATTGAACTTAAAATTTGCACATGGTAAATGACACAAAAACAAATAGGTGATAGAAAATAACTGATCTTAATACAGAAAGAATATTTACAAATCAAGAGAATAAAGACCAAAATGCACTAGAAACATGGGCAAACATAAACAGATAATTCACGGGAAGAAAAATACAAAAATACAAATTTACTTAAAATACACAGTAAAATGCTAAATTTCACTTAAAGAAAAAACACAAAGTAAAACCACAGGACACAGGAGTTCCCATCATGGCTCAGTGGTTAACAAACGTGACTAGCATCCATGAGGATGCAGGTTCGATCCCTGGCCTTGCTCAGTGGGTTAAGGATCTGGCATTGCCGTGAGCTGTGGTGTAGGTCACAGACATGGCTCGGATCCAGTATTGCTGTGGCTGTGGCGTAGGCCAACAGCTGCAGCTCCAATCAGAACCCTAGCCTGGGAACCTCCATGTGCCGTGGCCCTAAAAAAGCAAAACAACAAACCACAGGACACAGGTTTCCACCTAGATTGTCAAAGATCAAGGAGCTGGTCAGGGTATAGGAAAACACATCAATTTAGTTGTCATATTGCTGTAGTATTTAATCAGTAAAATCTATTTGTGGGGCAATTCAGCATGTACTCTCCAAAAGTACATAGTATTTGATCGAGCAATTCTCCCTCTTTAGGAAGCCTATTATATACATGTACACAGATGTAAAGATGTAGCTATACAAAAGGACATTTCACAGCAGCCTGGTTTACAGAAGCAAAAGACTAGAAACTGCCAGGCTGACCAGAATTAAGAGTCTGAAATAACTGTGGCACTCCAGACAATGACGTACACCTATAAGAAGAATGAAACAGATCTAGCTCTACTTATATGGAACAAGCTCTAAGTCACCATTTTAGAGAAAGAGCAAACGTATAGAATAGCATATGTGTTTACGGAAAAAAAGAGTAGCGTGAATGAATATACTCATATATACTAGAACAGTGGTTGTCACAATGATCCCCAGACTAGCAGCAGCAGCATCCAGCATCCAGTAACTTTTAGAAATGCAAAGACATCACTGGGCCCCACTCAGACCTACTAACTCAGTACCTCTGGGGGAAGAGCCCAGCATGTGTATTTTAATAAGCCCTCCGGGAACTCTGAGGCATGCTCAAGTCTGAGAACTCCGTATGAGAGTATCTTTAAAGATATCAAAAAGCTGGTAGTACCTGATACCTCTGGGAAGAAATGGGAGATAAAGTATATAAGAAAGAGAATTTCCACTTTGATATGCTTGGATTTTTTTCCCCATGTGTATGTGTCACCTATTTTAAATAAAAATTTGACAATCAAAACCTGCCATTTTTTGACCCAAAATGGATAAAGAAATAAGCTCAGTGCAAAGTGAACTATGGGTTTTGGATTACAGGATTTTTTTTTCTTTGTTCACTTTTTTTTGGCTGTACCGGCAGCATGCGGAAGTTCCTGGGCCAGGGATCAAGTCCAAGCTGCAGCTGCAAACTGCACCACAGCTGTGGCAACACCAGATGCAGGATGATTCTTAAAAGAAGAAAACAACAACCTATTTTAGACCAAGATTTCAATGCAGCAAATAAAGTATATCTATAAGTGACCATGTATAGTTTGACATAAAAGAGCCTAATTTTGGATAATAAACTTGTTATTTTGGGAGTTTTTAAAAAGAGGTAAAACCTTTTTAGAGGTTTTATCAGGATGAAGCAGACTACCCTTATTGTAGAGAGTAATAATAATTAAAAACCAGAATAAAGGCAAAGACAAAGAGAAAAACGGAACTTTTTTTTTTTTAAAAAAGCACAAAAACCCTACATACTAAAATTGTACACATCAAGTATTGGTCCAATCGTATAACAATCTATTTACAATTAAACAGCACCATGGTTTTCTCACCTAGGTTAGTTAAACATGCCCAGAAAACTGTTATTCAAAGTATATGTTCCTTTAAAATAAACTCTTAAGAGAGCTCAAATTCCCAACAAAAAAACCTTTTACCAACCATAGATTATTATGATATCACCAAATGTACTTAAGAAAAATAGATTTGAACACTTTTTTTCCCTCCAGTTAACAAACTCTGAAAGATGTTTCTATTCAACATGGCACACGACACAGAAACTTTCTGATGACAGGTGCACTGCACTGAAACACCCTCACATACCTCTGCCTCCATATATAAAAATACTCCTTTGGAATTAACGCTGCTGTCTCCTCTTGAATTTAAGATTCAGTTATCAGCAAACCTAAATTAAATGTAACCACAATCATTAAGATGATGGCATAAAAAAGAGTAGTTAAAGCTCTCAGAAACATGTTACAATTATAGATATTATGTCTAATCAGGCTATACGAAGTTTAATACCATTTTAAAAAACATTACATTTAAACTAAATAGCGGCTTCATTTTGCCATTAAAATTAATAATGGTGCTTCACGTACAAAACAGGTGTGAAGGTTTTCTTCCCATTTGAGGAAAACGTAAGTGCCTTCTTGCCCCTACTTTTCCATCTCGTAGATTCTCAGGGGTTCAGAGATCATGTAGCAGCCCCCTCCTCATTTACGGAACCAACTTGAAAAGGGTTCCAAATTAAACGTAATCTTGGCATCTTTATTCCAGTCATAGTAGAGAAGAACCGGGTTATCTCACTGAATTTGTCAGTCCTCTGACCTGCAGATGCTTCTCAACCTGCCTCTCTGCTAGGAAAGGTGAGGGGAAAACACTCATCCTCCACAACTAGGGGTAAGAGCAAGCTGTGGAGAGCGCTGAAGTACAAAGCAATGTATCATCATTTGGTTTCACTGCCACTGTTTAAGTGATGTCAGTAAATCTTTCACACAGGTAAATTATAAGCTGAAACTTTTTCTAAGAGGCTGAACATAGGCACAGAGAGAATGGACTTTCCTTACACCCCTCCTGCAAATTGGGGGAGAAGAGATCATTTATTATCCTGCGGTGGGAACAGCTGTACTTGATCCCTTACATTCCCTGGCCTAGTTTCCACGCATTTGGGGGCACAGTTAGCTCTGAAAAGTTCTGAGCAGAGTAAGTAGATCAATAAAGGTATTATATAGTAATGACTTCTAGAGCCTGGATATGAAAACAGCTTCGTTATATAGACATTTCAAAATACCTATGCAGCAAGACAAGAGACTTTTCACCTATGTATCAGTTGAAAATCTGAGCTCTGAATGCACTGACTAAATTATTGCCTAGTGTTCCAGAAAAGTGCCTGCCACCAACGTGCTGGAAGGCACCAAAATTTAGTGTGAATGTAAATAAGGAGCTGAACATATGGGGACAGGGAAAGCAATACTGAAACACAATTTATCATTGTCTGCTCCTTTATGGACAATATTGATTGAGCAAAGAATTAAGATCAGAAAAGCAGCGAACCTCAAATACTGCTCTTTTCAGTTTCCATTTTAAAAAGCTCAAGTTTTATAACTTACGATTTCTGGAAATTGTATTTGATTTACTTTTGTTAAGAATTCTGTATTCACAAGGTGCTTGGTGCCGTTCTTCATGGATGCAATGTTCTATTTACAGTCCAAATCATTTAAGTACAGCCACTACACAGTTGTTGGGTATTTTAAAATAAATGGTTATCTATTTCTTATCTGCCTCTCAAATTAGAAATTGTAATTACATGAGTCTCAAAGGCTGGCTCTTTGTGTTTTATTAATTATTTTTGTTGGTCTCCATCACAGATGGAATTTTTCACTGGTAATTCCTCAGAACTAAATCCATTCATACGGAATTCAGAGCAGTGAAAATAAATTTCACGCACAGAGTAGAAAACAATAACAACAATAAAAAGGAGTGGGAGGGACCTGGGGACAGCCAACAGGGCCAGTTCAGTTCTCAACTGGTGTCGGGCTTTGCAGAGGTTGGCTCATTATAACCTGTACAACATAGTCCTTTGGGATCTTTAGCTCTTCCAACTTCATTTTGTCGGTGAGAGGTCTGCCAGAAAAGAACCACCTCTGACTACCCGGTTCCACTCCTTCAGCTGCGTGTAGCCGCCTCTTCATGTGGTACACTGTGTCTGTGCTGCGGACCACAAGTTTGAGGTCTTTGCCAGTGGAAAGGCGCAAACGGAGCTGAGATTCATATCCAGAATTGGGTGGAGGGTCAGGAATATCCAGAGTCTCTATGTCGCTCTTTTCCTCTATCATGTTGATTGGAGGTGCCAAGCAATAGACTGGAAGCTGGTATCTATTCCCCAGTTCATCATAGCACTCTGTAAGTGCACCTTCAGAAAGAGAAGACAGGAAAAAGACTTTTAAAACATTTTTCTTTACATCTTGTAAAATGCTCAAACTTCTCTTGCTAGCTTGCTACTATAGAGAAAAAAATGTAAAGTGAGGCCAACCTCTATCAGCTGATCATCAATGATTATCAAGGCCCATGACCAATTATTTGAGGATTTATTGAATTTTACATTAACCAGGACCCTAGCTCCTTACCCTCACTTCTTTTAAGCCATTTCATAACTAATTCACACTTTTATTAAAAGATAAAGGAAAAGGAGTTCCTGTAACGGTGCAGCAGAGGTGAATCTGACTTAGGAGCCACGAGGTTGCAGGTTCAACCCTGGTCTCACTCAGTGGGTTAAGGATCTGGTGTTACCGTGAGCTGTGGTGTAGGCTGAAGAAGCAGCTCGGATCCCGAGTTGCTGTGGCTGTGGTGTAGGCCAGCAGCTGTGGCTCTGACTGGACCCCTACCATGGGAACCTCCATATCCTCCATATGCTGTGAGTACGGCCCTAAAAAGACAATCAATCAATCAATCAATCAATCAAGGAAAAGGGAAAAAAAGCACACAAAATTCTAATTAACTAATATTATCACCATTTAGACCAAATTAAGGAGAGATTCAAATTGTACTGGGATATCTTTTTAAGAAATGAATCAGCTAACCTTAAAAAAAAAAAAAAAACAGATTCCTAAGCTCAGTTCTCCTCACTGTATTCCAGAGTGGTCTTCTCAGTACCTAGAA
Organism: Catagonus wagneri; assembly: GCA_004024745.2. Taxonomy (NCBI): domain Eukaryota; kingdom Metazoa; phylum Chordata; class Mammalia; order Artiodactyla; family Tayassuidae; genus Catagonus; species Catagonus wagneri. Next base: position 1,464,018 of record PVHT020000165.1, on the reverse strand, counting down.
GTACTAAGTTGAAGTACTTGGCCAGAAGTCCTCAGTCCAAAGAGAGCACAATCTACAGATGACATGCTTACCAGCTGTCGCTGGCTAGTGGCTTATGGACCTCATCAGCACAGTTACCACAGAAATGATTAAGGTGTTTCATTTAAACCTGATTAGACAATCTGTTCCAGAGAAGCTATGGGTTAAAAAGGAAGAGCAAAAGCGGTCTGAAGTTTATAACACACTAGCTCCAGGCAAGGAGAGAAAGTGTTTCTGGTTTAAAAGAAGGTATTAATGACTAATTTCTTTATAAAGCATAAACTGTACTGTACTTACCAGGGCTTCCCTTGGGCAACTTAAGCATACTTAATGAACATTTTGTTGTAACGTTATTCATAATGTGTCCTTCACTCAAACTGGAACATCAACATTAGCCGATTATCAATTTGGTTAAAAACCAAAAACATCTACCATATTCAAAACACTCACGCACAGGCTAATGAAAATGAGGAATGGGACACTGAGGAATAAACTGATCTCTGTGGTCACCATCAATAGGCTGCAGATACAAGGCATCCCAAATGAGACTGGAACATCTGGATGGAACTGGGTCCCCCTTCTAAATTAAATAAGATGGGCTGGTGAGAACTCAGTCACCAAGCATTAATGCAGATGACTTTCCCCTTCCCTCTGTGTTTAAAGAATCTATTTCAGCCTCTGTGTGGTTCACCAATTAATCTGAACCCTGTTAGGACATTATAGAGATGGATATGCTTCAAGCACAGCTGTGATCACTGGCAATTCCCTACACCAGTAACCATCACACCACAGTACCAATTTATAAATAGTTGTGCAAACATCACTGTTTATATACTTGACACAGCCTTGTCCTAAGGCAAAGAATCCTACCAGTGTCTTTCAGATAGGCTGACCACTAGGAAAACTACGGAAGAGAAGGCGGAGAGTTCACTACAGACTCATTACTCCTCTTAGGAAACCCTTCAGATACAGAGCCCGCTAATATTGGGGGGTCAGCTGTGTCAGCCCAATAGGTACAAGAGCATATTGACATTCTCGTTCTGCTAGAAAAACATTCTCTCGGAGAGGTACCATTCTAAATCATTACCTTTGGAATCAGGAGGCCAAGATGATACTGCCAGTCTTGTTATTAACTAGAGGCAACATTAAGCAATATTCTTTAACCCGCAGTACTTTCCTCGATTAGCAAAATGAAGCAGGATAAAAAAGACCACTAAAGTGGTTTCCAGATTTACACATTCCACCTCATCTTCATGCATCACATCAGGTAGAAAATAGGACTGCAAACCAAAACGCTGTAGGCAGAATAATGTCTTGACCAAAAGTCAGCCTACATTTTTAGCCTCCCTAGAAACTAGGACGAGGTACCATGGCAGTCCCCTGTACAATGCTAAAACTGTAGGGCATGCCAACCTCAAATCCAATCTTACAGGCACTTTGCATCTTCCCAGATCTGAAGATTCACTGTTTCACCACAATGGAAAGCTGAGTCTTCAGTCCAGAAAGTCAGGGGTTCAGTTTTCAGAGCTCAAATGGATGAGAATAAAAAACTCCATGGAAAAGGTACAGCTACGTGGCATATCTTCTTAGTCCAGCTCAGGTAGCCTCATATCCATGATGCCAGAAATAAGCTATCCAGCCTCTGTATTGCTTAGAAGCGCCAATATTCCAACATGTTGGGAAAAGGTTAACATTTCACATGAAGTTTTCTGGCTTACTCCTTTCCTCACTTCTGTCTGTCAAATTATACTGTAAGTTATAAATATGCCCTAGTTTTAAACTAAAATATAAATAGGGGAAAAAATCAGGCCATGAAGTCAAATATGATTTAATTACATTTTTAGGCTACAGTTTTATGGGTTACCCTCTCTCCAAATTAAATATCTGGGACCACAGAGTATTAATAAAAATAACCAATATAGCCCAGAGCTAACCCCCAGAATTACCTATTCAGAGAAGAATAATTCCTCTGTAGGCCTGAACTCTTCTGAATAATATACTCCCAAATCCTCCAACCATTTAATGGCCCCACATCTCTTTATTAAAGATAAGACTGCTCTGCTAATAGTGGGCTCTATCACACAGTCTCTTTGGAACTTCATAAGGAGCACCAGAAAACAATTCTCACGCTCCGTAGAACCCCTGTGTGGACATTTACTAAACACCTGGAAGTGCGTAGGTATGTCACTGGCACTGAGCAGAGGAGGTTACAAGAGAGCCAAGATTGTTCTTGACCCCCAGGAGGTTATAATCAAGGTGAGCACACACAGCATACCCACCCAAGATTTAAAAATAGATCAATACACTGAAAAATCAAACATGAGAGCTGAGGTATCATCAGACAACAAAAATGTGACTAGAGTTGGTAGAGCCAAGAAGGAAAAATTCTGCAAAGCAGCGTGCTCTGGGCATGACACAGAATACAATGAAGGGTATCCCAAGAAATAGGAATAAACGGAAACAAGAATTAACACAAAATAAGTAGGGAATAACAAGTGGCTCTGCTGAGGTGGAATACAGAATCAGTGGTGTGAAATTACTCAACAGACAGCAAAGTGAAAACCTGAGAGAGGAGTTGCAGAGTTTAGACCCAATAAATTTAGGGAACTTCTAGAGGCGCTAGTACAGGTACATGTGTTTCAGCCGTCATACACTGAGTGCCTACTACATGCCAAGCAACGTTCCAGGCACCAGGTTCATGCTAGGGAACAAGACAAAGCCAAAAGATTACTACATCACGTGTACGAAGGGACAGTGAGTGACTGGAATCAAGGGGACCTGCTCAAATGACTGACTAGCAATGGAAGGAAACAGACCTGAGAGAACGAGTGGTAACCGGCAGGTCCTAATGATAGGTTAGGAAATCAGAGTGACAGAGAACTCAGGGCTACGAGATTCTTTGCCCAGTTGCTTGACTGCTTCAGGTTTGGGGAGATACCTCAAGTGAATTATCTCAAGGTAACTGACAAGGCTTATTAGGAGAAGGGTAAAAGCGGTATGCCATGTAATAGTCTTGAATGTACAAGTTTATTTATTTTATTTTATTTTATTGTCTTTTTGCCTTTTCTAGGGCCGCACCCGCGGCATATGGAGATTCCCAGGCTAGGGGTCTAACAGGAGCTGTAGCCGCCAGCCTACACCACAGCCACAGCAACACAGGATCTAAGCAGTGTCTGTGACCTACACCACAGCTCACAGCAACGCCGGATCCTTAACCCACTGAGCAAGGCCAGGGATCGAACCTGCAACCTCATGGTTCCTAGTCGGATTTGTTAACCACTGAGCCACAACAGGAACTCCCGTGAATGTACAAGTTTAAACCATAAAAGCAAACACTAAAAAGGGCATACTGGCTCTAAGTACTTTACATAATCTTAACATTTATCCTCACAATGGCCCTCTAAGGTAGGTCTGTAGTACTCATTTCACAAATGGGAAAATTAAAGCAGATGGAGGTAACTTGTCCAGGGTCAGAGATAGTAAGGAATAGTGTAAAATCATCTGATTCCTGAAGAAATCGATGTGTGACACAGGGACAAGGCTACAGGGCTTGCGACAGCTCTACAAGACTTCCGGGTTAACAATGCAGTTAATGGGAAAGAGGAAATATGCTTGGACAAAGGCAGAGGACAAAGGTAAGCGGGATGGAAAGCCAAATGTGAACGACAAGGAGCAAGAAACAGACACTCCAAATGCAGCCCAACAATATATTTGCCAGTGCTATTAGTGATAGGTCAAAGAAGGGTCTGGAAGATGAGGCAAAAGGAAGTGGTGACTAAGAAGTTTCATCGCTGTGAGACTACCACATGTAGTGTCAAAACGAATATATTACTGCCACTGTCTCATCTACGATATTTGAAAGCAATATGCAAAATAAAAAACCCAAAACAAAACAAAACCAAAACAAGAGCATGGTTACAAGATGGAGAGTTTTGCTTAAAGAAACCCTGTGTTTACAGACAAAAAGGAAGGAACCATTCTGTAAGTTTTAATAACATGAGGAGTTTTCTACCTTTCCAAACTCACTGCCAGCTATGGATGTACTGGTAATTTACAAAAGGTTTTAATCATTACTCTCACAACGGTAGGTGCAGTTTACTGACGGTGCAGTTCACCTAACAACTCTTCACCAGTTCTAAAGACTTTTAGCCAGTCTTGCTAACGATGCTCACCAAACATCCGCTGCTGAAGTACACTTGTCTTTTTTTCCCTTCTCTTCAAAAACCCATTATATATAGGTGTCAAGTCCTAGCAGAAACAGATGGCCACAAGGATAAATGACTGCCAGGCCACTACCTCCTCTAGTCAGGAAGCCCTGAAAGCTCACCACGGTAGGAAGAAGCTGCCAAGACTACCTTCTGTTCTGATTTCATACATAATTTTTTGAAGTTGTGTTTATTTCTCTTCTATTTAGACGAATTGTCTCAGATGTTCTCTTTTCCTTGGTCAACTATTTCTGATGGCTGCTTTAAATTACGTTTCAAAATGTTCCACAAGAACATTCTAAAGGTAAGACTAAATTTTAAACCAAGTAATAAAAATAGCTTTACTAAAAACCATAAAGTCTAACACTTCACTCTTTCTCAAGTGGCCTTTCAGGTTAAAAAGTTTTTTTTAAGCAATCAAAGGCCTCACTGGTTTTCCCTCTACATTCACTCCTGTAAAACTGCAGCTCAGTCTTAAAATTTTTACCACTTGAGACTTGCACATGAACAAATTTATAAAAGTTAAAAATTACTTTTTATATAAGGAAACTTTTGAGGATATGAAAAAACATTATCTTAATTGTGGTGATGGCTTCCTAGGTGTTCATTCACATGTCAAAGCCGATCAAACTGTACATATTAGGAACTCCCTGGTGGCTCAGCCAGTTAAGGACCCGGCATTGTCATTGCTATGGCGTGGCTTTGATCTCTGGCCCAGGAACTTCCACATGTGGTAAGTTCAGCCAATAAAAATTAAAACAAAAAACTGTACACTTTAAATATGTGCTGTTTACAACTTGTGGTGCCGAGGGGGAGTGGGGATAGACTGGGATTTGGGGGTTAGCAAATGCAAACTACTACATTTAGATGGATAAGCACAGGGAACTATATCCAATCACTTGTGACAGAACAGAAGATAATACAAGAAAAAGAACGTATATATGTGTATGCGTGTGTGTATATATGACTGCGTCACTTTGCTGTATAGCAGAAACTGAGAGAATACTGTAGATCAACTATATTTTAATTAAAAAAAAAAGAATCCTAAATAGGTGTTGTCTAGTGTTCAATATATCTCAACGGAGTTGAAAAAATTTAATATTTAAAACATATTGGCAATCTAATACAGGATCTTCCCTCTGAAATTAACTCAGAAGTTAGGAAAGCAATGTCCTAGAACTGCAAGGCTTTTTTCACACTGCAGGGGGTAGGAGGTGTCTCTTCCAAGGATGAGAAATGATGTCTTTACTCTTGATTTCACTTTTCTAACTGACGCAAAAGGCATGAGCTCCTCCACATTTCAAAAAACATGACTTCCTAAGGCAACAGAAGACCTAAACACTTGAGTCAGCTGGAACACAGCTAAAAAGGACAAGAACACTAAAGTAACACTAACAATGGGAAGGAAACAAACAGTGGGTTATACCTATGATTCAGGAAGCCCACTGCTGAGCCTGACAGAGTAACAGAAGCCTGGAGAAGCAGCGAATCCGATAGAAGAAACGGTGGCTCTGGAGCCATTACATTCAAATTTTAATTTAGATCCTAATCTTGGAAAGAGTCTGTTTCCTCAAGGACTACACTATCAACCTCACAAATCCGCTGTAAGGGTTAAATAATAAAGCACATGCAAAACTGACTAGTACATATAATAAATCCATAGAAAACACTAAAAAATGTCTGTTCCCTTCTTAGACAAATTTTAAAATCTTAGAACCAGACTTATGGAGGAGAGTTCATCAACAGCAATATCACAAAGGATCAAAGTTTCTTTTTCTTTTCTCTCTTTTTTTTTTTTTTGGTCTTTTTAGGGCCGTACCCAAGGCATATGGAGGTTCCCAGGCTAGGTGTTGAATCAGAATTGTAGCTGCCGGCCTACACCATGGCCACAGCAACACCAGATCCGAGCCGCGTCTGCAACCTACACCACAGCTCATAGCAATGCCAGATCCTTAACCCACTGAGCGAGGCCAGGGTTCAAACCTGCATCTTCATGGATGCTAGTCAGATTTGTTTTCCGCTGAATACAATGGGAACTCCAGGATCAGTTTCATAATGTGTGAGTCTACTACTTTATGCTTCATGAGGTTCTCTACAAACTTCACAATAATATCAAAAGGGCCATCAAAGTCACCGTTCATCCAGACATTATGAGCATTATTTTAGAACTAACAAATGACAGGCTTGCTTGTGCAAACATGCTGGGAATTATATTAAGCTGAAGTCTGATAGCCAGGTGTTAGGAGAAGCAGGTTCAGCTATCTCATCCCACCACACTAGTTATTAAGACTGGCACTAGAAGCACCAAGTCTATTATCTCTTCTAGCAAGACCCAGTGAAAAGTGTCTTAGTCTGGATGTACTGCTGAATTCATATGATCATTAGACCATAATTAAGAGTCTGTATAACATCTGGCCACAGGGGACACAAGGGGACAGTGATCTTTAACCCCAGCTCTTTAAAAGGGACGGAGGAACAGACCAGTAGCATTTGGACACTGGTTTATTTAGCTGATCTGGCTTTATTTTATTTTTTTGTCTTTTAGGGCTGCAACCATGGCATATGGAGGGTCCCAGGCTAGGGGTCAAATCGAAGCTGCAGCTGCCGGTCTACGCCACAGCCACAGGGACAGCAACTCAGGATCCGAGCTGTGTCAGCAACCTACAACACAGCTCACGGCAACACTGGATTCTTAACCCATTAAGCAAAGCTAGATATTGAACCCGCATCCTCATGGATACTAGTCGGATTCGTTACCACTGAGCCACGATGGGAACTCCCTGACGTGGCTTTAGGGAAGCAGAAGTTGGTGCAGTACATTCCCTGGGACCATACTGGAAACCCTGCTTTCCCTCCACCCAGCACCCAGGAAGACAAAGAACGGAGGTCTTCTTCAGAGACAGGCCTACTGACTCAGGGACGAACTCCCACCTCAGCTATTTTAGGACTTTTTTTGCTCTATTTGAAGAAAAAGGGTGACAGCAGCTGAGGTGTGGATAAATCTCCATTGTATAACTCCAAATCATTCCTGTTTCTTTGAGGAGAGAGAGAAGGAAAGGATGTAACATTTAATTTGTGATTACTTGGTCATCAGATATTTCCCTTTTTTTTGGACACATCACAGTGTATCCGAGGGACTGAATTTGAGCCGCAGCTGCAACCTGTATCACAGGTGCAGCAACATCGAATCCTTAACTCACTGTGCTGGGCCAGGGGTTGAACCCAAGCCACCTCAGAGACATGCTAGATCCTTAACTGGCTACACCACAGCAGGAACTACAGTCATGAGATTCTTTACTAAGACATCATTTTATGGAGTTCCTGTCATGGCTCAGTGGTTAATGAATCCAACTAGGAACCAAGAGGTTGCGGGTTCAATCCCTGGCCTCACTCAGTGGGTTAAGGACACGGTGTTGCCATGAGCTGTGGTGTAGGTCGCAGACGTGGCTCAGACCCTGTGTCGCTGTGGCTGTGGCGTCAGCTGGCAGCTACAGCTCCAATTAGACCCCTAGCTTGGGAACCTCCATATGCCACGGGTGCGGCCCTAGAAAAGACAAAAAAAAAAAAAAGACATCATTTTATTTCTAAACACGAGTCTGGTAAAAATCCTCTGTCTGTCATGTACGTGCAATCTTCATGCTTTTATTTCTAAGCTTTAGGTTCATGAATTAAGTTTACTAAATGAAAAACTCTTACAGGGCCTTAAAAGAATCAGAATTCACGGCTTCCTTCATATGGAAGTTCCCAGGCTAGGGGTTGAATGGGAGCTGCAGCTGCTGGCTTACAGCAATGTGGGATCCAAGCTGCATCTGTGACCTACACCATCAGTCACGGCAACACTGTACCCCTGACCCACTGAGCAAGGCCAGGGATATAACCCGCATCCCCATGGATACTAGTAGGATTTATCTCCACTGTGACATGATGGGAACCCCCTCATGGCTTCCTCCTTAATGGGCCTCTAATACACTTAAGGGGAAGAGGAAACAAGGCCTACACATATGTATTTCCTGCCTGTCCACGTCTCAGAGGATCCACCTAGTTTCTCTTTAGTATTAATAGAAGTATATCATTTTAAAGTATTCTATATAGTGTGGGAGGGACCTAAAGTGGTAGACATGGAAAGAACATTGAAGATTACTTGTATAGTCACTTTACAGAAAACACAGATGAAATGACTTGACTTTGTAATTTAGCATCTCTAGTTACTGTTAGATTTAGGACTTGTGTTCAAATTCAAATTTCATATACTCTATATCAGAAAAATGACATAACCTCTCTGTGCTTCAGTTTTCTCAACTGTTTAAAATGGGGATTTTTGCAGTATGGAGATTCCTCAGAAAACTAAAAACAGAATTATCTTATGATCCAGCAACCTCACTCCTGAGCATATACCTGGACAAAACAATGAATCAAAGGGATACACGCACCCCTATGTTCACTGCAGCACTATTCACAATGGCCAAGACTTGGAAATGTAAATGGCCATCAAAAGAGGAAGGGATTAAGAAGATGTGGTACAGGCGCACAATGGGATACTACTCAGCCATAAAAAAAAATGAAATGATGTCATCTGCCAGCAACATGGATGCAACCAGATTCTCATACTAAGTGAAATCAGTCAGAAAGAGAAAGACAAATACCATACGGTATCATTTATATGTGGAATCTAAAGCACTGCACAAATGAACCTATCTACCAGACAGAAACAAACTCACAGACATGGATAATGGACTTGTGGTCGCAAAAGGGGAGAAGGGAGTGGTGAGGGGGAGGAAGAGAGATGGATGGGGAGTTGGGAGCAGCAGATGCAAACTATTACATTTAGAATGGACAGACAATAAGGTCCTACTGCATAGCATAGGGAACTGTATCAAATCTCCTGGGATAAACCATAATGGAAAGGAATATTTAAAAAAAAGAGAGAATGTGTGTATATAACTAAGACACTTTGCTGTACTAGCACATTATAAATCAACTATACTTTAATAAAAATTTAATTAATTAAAAAAACAGGGACTTTCGGAAGTGATTATTATAGGCATGAGAACTGAATAATATCAATTCAAAACATCAGCTGATAGTATTTCTGATTCTCAGTCCAGATGTTCTTTTCATCATTTTGGCTCCCTATACACAGAAATGCTTTATTTATACTATTTATAAGTGCCTTAGTTTTAAAAAACTTAAACTGCATTATACATAATTTAATGTATTCACGTTTGCTATATTTTGAGATAAAAGATCAGGGGAAAAAATACCGGGCAACTCCTTTCCTATCTGCATTTTGAAGGTGATTAAAAAAAAAGTTAAGTTTAGCATTCCTGTTGTGGCTCAGTAGTTAACAAACTGGACTAGGATCCACCTGGATGCAGGTTTGATCCCTGGCCTGGCTCAGTGGGTTAAGGATCTGGTGTTGCTGTGAGCTGTGGAGTAGGTTGCAGACACATTGCTGTGGCTGTGGTATAGGCCAGCAGCTGCAGCTCCGATCATACCCCTAGCCTGCGAACTTCCATATGCCATGGGTGTGGCCCTAAAAAGACAATAAAAAATAAACAAAATAAAAACAAAGGAATATAAACATTAAAAAGAGAAGAATGATAAACACAAAATAATAAAGGAAGGCCTTTACCTTTTTATTATATTAAAGTAGTATTTGAAGACAAATTATAGAACTAAAAAGGTTAATGGAACAAGACTTTGTCCACTCCAGTCATGTAAGAGGTAATGAATTCAGAGACTACTCATGAAAGTAGGGACTAAAGAATCATAATGAGGAGTTCCCACTGTGGCACTGAGAGTTAAGAATCGGACTGCAGTGGCTCAGGTCGCTGTGGAGGTGCGGGTTCAATCCCCAGCCTCGCGCAGTGGTTAAAGGATTGGCATTGCCATAGCTTGCAGTGTAGGTCACAGCCGTAGCTCAGATGCAATCCCTGTCCTGGGAACTTCCATATGCCACAGGTGCACCAAGGAGGTAAAAGACTTACATTGCTGAGAACTATAAAACACTAATCAAGGAAATGAAAGAGGATTCAAAGAAATGGAAAGATATTCCATGCTCCTGGACTGGAAAATTAATATTGTTAAAATGTCCATGCTACCCAAAGCAATCAGATTCAATGCAATCCCTATCAAATTACTCATGACATTTTTCGAGAACTAGACCAGACAGTCCAAAAATTTACAGAGCCATAAGAGACCCAGAATTGCCAAAGCAATCCTGAGGAAAAAGAAAAAAATCAGTCAGGAGGCAAAACCCTCCCAGACTTCAGACAACATCACAAAGCTGCAGTAATCAAGACAGTGTTGGAGTTCCTGTTGTAGTGCAGCAGAAACATATCCAACTAGTATCCCTGAGGATGTGGGTTCTATCTCTGGCCTAACTCAGCAGGTTAAGGATCTGGCATTGCTGTGAGCTTCAGTGTAGGATGAACATGTGGCTTGGATCCTATGGTGCTGTGGCTGTGGTGTAGGCCGGCAGATGCAGCTTCGATTCAACCCCTAGCCTGGGAACTTCCATATGCTGCGGATGCGGCCCTAAAAAGAAAAAAGAAAGGAAGACAGTGTGGTACTGGTACAAAAACAGACATACAGACCAATGGAACAGAACAGAGAGCTCAAAAGTAAACCCAGACACCTACGGTCAATCAATCTTTGACAAAGGAGGCAAGAAGATAAAACCGGAAAAAGTCTCTTCTAGCAAGCAGTGCTGGGAAAACTGGACAGCTGCACATAAATCAATGAAACTAGAACACACCCTCACACCATGCACAAAAATAAACTCAAAATGGCTTAAAGACTTAAACATTAAGACAAGACACCATCAAACTCCTAGAAGAGAACACAGGCAAAGCATTCTCTGCAATCAACCGTACAAATGTTTTCTTAGGTCAGTCTCCCTAGGCAATACAAATAAAAACAAAAATAAGTCAATGGGACCCAATCAAACTTCAAGCTTTGAAAAAAAAAAAAAACCCAATAAGGCACCCTATGGAAAATAGTTGCAAAGGATGCAACCAACAAGGGCTTAATCTCCAAAATATAGAAACAATCCACACAGCTCAACACCAAAAAAACAAACAACTTAACTGAAAATGGGCAGAATACCTGAATAGACATTTGTCCAAAGAAGACATACAGATGACCAACAGGCATATGAAAAAATGCTCAGCATTACTAATTATTAGAGAAATGCAAATCAAAACTCACACTGGTCAGAATGGCTATCATCAACAAATCTACAAATTAACAAATGCTGGAGAGGGTATGGAGAAAAGGGGAACCTTCCTTCACTGTTGTGGGAATGTAAATTGGTACACCACTATGGAAAACTGTATGGTGGTTCCTCAGAAAACTAAATATAGAACTACCATATGATCCAGCAATCTTCTCCTAGGCATATATCTGGACAAAACTTTCACCGAAAAAGATACATGCACCCCTATGTTCACTGCAGCACTATTCACAATAGCCAAGACTTGGAAGCAACCTAAATGTCCATGAACAAATGAATGGATTAAGAAGATGTGGTACATACATCCAATGGAATACTACTCAGCCATAAAAAAGAACAAAATAATGCCATAATGCCAACAACATGGACAAAACTAGAGATTCTCATACTTAAGTGAAGTAAGTCAGAAAGAGAAAGACAAATACCACATCACGTATATTTGGAATCTAATATATGGCACATATATTACAAAAAAGAAACAAACACATGGACATGGAGAACAGATCTGTGGTTGCCAGGGTTGAGGCAGAGGGAGTTTGGGGTTAGAAGATGTAAACTATTGCATTTGGAGTGGATAAGCAATGAGATCCTGCACAGGGAACTATATCCAATCACTTATGATGGAACATGATGGAGGGTAACATGAGAAAAAGAATGTATAACTGGGGACTTAGCTATACAGCTGAAATTGACAGAACATTATAAATCAACTACAATAAAAATTTTTTAAGAGTCATAAAGAAATGACATTCTATTATAAAGTTTTCAAATGTAGGAGGGATTATTTTTATACCTGTGGGAAAAGTGATCTATATATAGTGGGTGCTCAATAAATGGTATTAACCCAAGCCCACACTAACAACTTTTTTTTTGTCTTTTTAGGGCCACACCCATGGCATACTGAGGTCCCAGGCTAGGGGTCGAATGGGAGCTGTAGCTGCTGGCCTACAACACAGCCACGGCAATGTAAGATCTGAACCGTGTCTATGACTTACACCACAGCTCACGGCAATGCCAGGTCTTTAACCGAGTGAGCCCAGGGATTGAACCCGAGTCCACATGGATACTAGTCAGATTCATTGCCGCTGAGCCACAATGGGAACTCCACAAGTTTTTATTAATAAAGAATGGGATAGCTATGGAATATATATTTTTAAAAATTTAAAAGCACAATTAATTCAGAAAATTAATAGAGGTTTGGAAAATTTGGAAGGATACTAAGTTAAATAACTTACTTGACAAAGAGTCAAAAGACATAATGCAGGAGTTCCCTTGTGGCACAGTGGGTTAAGGATCTGGTGTTGTCCCTGCAGCAGCTTGGGTCGCTGCTGTGGTGTGGGTTTGATCCCTGGCCTGTTAATTTCCATATGCCGTGGGCACAGCCAAAAAAACAAAAAACATAAAACAGATGATTACACGGTGAAAAGCACTGTTGCTCTGAAAATGTAGACAAATAAAGGTAGATACCGAAAAAGAAACAAGGTATAATGATAAATAGAATATCAAAGAATACAGGTGATTATATAAACACCTGAGACAACTTAGAAAAATATTAACTTGAAAAACTGAAGAGAAAAATCAGTGTATAAATACAGTAGTCAACAAAACAAGAATATAAAATTAATGTCTAAATCTCAGTATAGCATGACATTTTTTTGTTTCTAATCAAGAAGACCAAACATGAGGATATGAGTCAAGCATATATATGTCCTTGGAAACATTCAAAGCTTATGGTGGTCCTTATATTTTTTAGGGCCGCACCAGTGCACACAGAAGTTCCCAGGCTAGGGGTCGAATTGGAGCCACAGCTGCCAGCCTACACCACAACCACAGCCACAGCAATACGGGATCTGAGCCCCATCTATGACCTATACCACATCCCATGGCAACAGAGGATCCTTAAACCACTGAGTGAGGCCCAGGACAGAATCGAATCCTCATGGATATTAGCTGGATTCGTTTCCGCTGTACCACAATGGGAACTCGCTTATGGCGGTCCTTAGAATCACATTCCTAAGCAAAGGAGAGAGGTTTACAGGGATACAATCATAGAAAACTGTCCTCAAGAACATGCGCAACTCATTTCTAAGTTTAGGTTTGCTCATTATGCTAACAACAGGCTTGATGAGAAAGGGTAATGACTAAAGGTGTGTCCACTGAGTCTCTATGGTTTCTGAGATCTAAGTTTGAGACTATCCTCTCTAGCATTAGCAGGAAACCAGTGAAGTGGAAGCTCAAGAAGTTGGGGGCAGGGAGGTCTGGATGGAGAACTAGGTTATAGAGAAGTCAGAAAATATATGTCTATCAAGTGTTCTCTTTCTTGAGATAAAATACACACACACACAAACACACACACAGAGTAAACCTATCTCTAGCTAAAAGACATACGTTTTCAAAAAAAGTTAGAATAATGTATAGCAAGAAAATGAACACTTCCCATTTGGTTTCTCGCCCTTAGAAAGGAGCTGATGATATTTCACTTTGTCCTTGTGGACAACCAAACCTACCGTGTGGTAATGTTATGTTCGCACCATCAATGATTGCTTGGGCCAGTTCATGATCATTGCTTTCAAAGGCATGTGCTGCAGCCTTCAAGGCGTCCCAAATCTCTTTACGGCCTTCAAAAGCTGGTGCAGTATCCCAAAATTCGTCTCTCTTGCTGCGCAGTTGTCCATCTGTCATGGGATAATCACTTTTCCATTTGGGTTTCTCCTTTTTCAAAGGCTGGTTACGACCTAAAGCAACTGAGAAGAAAAATAAAAGGCTGACATCAAAACCAAAATTTATAAAGATGTATTAATAGTTATCTGGTTATTCTTCGATTCTTTCATCAAAATTATAGCTAGAAGTTGGCCTACTATCTAATTTTTGAATTCTGAAATTCCCCTAACCTATTTTAGATCTACAAGAGAAAATGGAGGCACTAGGTGGCTTTATCCACATCTTCCAGGGACAAGTTAGTAGCTCTTGCCCATTCAGTCTGCCTTCTCCAAATGATGATTTTTAAAATTACTCAGAAAAATGACAGCAACTATCCCATCAGAGAGCCGAGGCAGAATTTAAAGAGTCAAATGACCCATAAAAGAAGAGAGTAAGATACTAGAAGAAACCAGATGGCAGCAGTAGTTTGAATCTCAGGACCGTTGAACTTGTGAAGCCAGAAAACAGGACCTGAGTAATCTCAGAGGGTGAAAAGGCTGCTTTGTGGTGCCCAAAGGGAGAATTGCCAAACCACCAGATCCACTAGGAAACCAATCACAGAAAAGCTTCCTCTCTAGCATCCTGCTCTGGACGTGAGTCTAGGAACTGTGACTTTCTCTGACACTCAAATACAGGACCTACTACATAAAAGGATGATGGAGAGAGGGAGTGCTTTACTCTCTGAGCAACAAGGACTGGAACAGACAATTTTTTTTTTTTTTTTTTGCCTTTTGTCATTTTATGGCCGCACCCGCAGCATGTGGAGGTTCCCAGGCTAGGGGTCTAATCGGAGCTGTAGCCACTGGCCTGCGCCGCAGCCACAGCAACGCAGGATCCAAGCCGTGTCTGCAACCTACACCACAGCTCACGGCAACGCCGGATCGTTAACCCACTGAGCAAGGGCAGGGATAGAACCCGCAACCTCATGGTTCCTAGTCGGATTCGTTAACCACTGCGCCACGACGGGAACTCCTGCAACAGACAATTCTTGATATTAAGCTAAGAGGGAAGCTCCCAGACACATGGAGAAGAGCCACAACATCCTACTCTAGTTTCAATCCTGGAGGAGAAGAAAAAAAGAGGGTAAGAGCCCACCTTTTTCCTGCTCTAAGCGGCAGCATGGCTCCTTGGAGAATGTTAGAGTAGTAGTGCTAGAACAGCTTCTTCGCACCCAGATACTTACCTGGCATATGATCACTGATAGCCTACTGACATGTAGAGGCATTTTTATCTTATACAGTGCCACAGATAAGAAACTGCTGAACAGCTGAAAGAATGGGTAAAGGAAAACTAAAGTTCGATGGAGTGGTTGGTAAGAGTGGGTGGGAAATAAATGGCAGAGTGGGTAGGAAGGAGAGGGTATGCGTCAAAATTCAATGTTCTATATTTAATTGCAGGAAGAATACTAATTTAAAAGAAATTACTCTCAAAATGGTTGGAAAGAATCCCTGAAATTAACCACTCCTTCCCTGGCTCAGGGCCAGATGAAATTTGGGCTATTCATAACAGAAATAAAACAAAATGACTCTAGTCCCTAGGCAATCTCTACCACTCTATACCAAGCCACACTCCCAGACGAGAGGACCAATTAGTGCTGCAGTGTATCTGGTTTGACACTTGGATTAATCCATGCTCTTTTCACCCAGTCTGGCCACTTTATCTCAAGGCAGCACAACAGGTTTCGTCCTCTCACCGTCAGAGTGCACTATGCCACTGCCAGCTGTTTTTCTCTTAAAACATTCAGTATTTTGACTCACTGTACTTTTCGGCCCTCCAATTTTTCCTAGTGAAATGTAAGCCAGTTAAATCCTACAAGAGTAGGTACAGAGAGAAGGAAAACTATTTAGTAGCAGAGCTGAAATAGAGCCCAAGTTTCCTTATTTAATTAACAAACATTCAGTGGGTGTCCACTAAGGGTAACGCTATATATAGATGTACATACAAGGTTCAATTAAATTGTGAGAAATGCCATCTATACTTTATGACTTTCCCTGCACATTCCTCACGATACAGGCAAATGCAGATACAGCATTATTCCCCAAAAGGTGTTCAGAATATTCCATCCCCTACTGATTCCACCAAAAAGGTAAAATTTTATTTTTACATGAGTCAGAAACAGTTCAGAGACAACATTCACGGTTACTTTACTAAGCAAGGAGTGGAACACAGGGTATCACTGGCAGATACCTATCTGAATTAGATACCTATCTGAATAGGTATCTAATTCAATATTCAATATACTGTTTGAATAAAATTTCATGTGTACTTGAGTAGTTCCAGAGAACTGCCTAATGCCGTAAGTATTAAATGTACCAGGAGACAGTCGGTATAATTCTGCCACTGTGGGAGAATCACAAAGCAAAGGCAAAAACAACAAAACCTCCACAATCTCAGTACTTAAACCAAAGTACAGAAAAGCCCTCAAAGAGAGGAATCCAACAAACAACAAGGTTCTGTTGCATAGCACAGGGAACTATATTCATGTCCATAATGCAAAAGAAAAAGAGATGAACCCAATAGAAAAACCGTCTCATGATAAAGGTAGAAAACACTTTGGAAAAAGTAAAGCTGCCTTCCTTACAAATATGAGAACTTTATTTTACCCACACTCACCCCCCTTCTGTAAAGGCATAATAAAGTCCCATAAAAAGGACAGATTATACGTTATGCTGCTTAGCGATAACCAATACTCCAAATGCATTTTCAAATCTGTATGCCATCAAAAGTTCCGAATTACTTTGCATAAAAGTAAGTAAGACAAATAAATGCTCATGACATGAACTCATGACATGAAGCAAAGCTTACTTTTATTTCCATCTAGGTCTCTGCTTTCCCCTATATCATGATCACAGGTAATACAGAATATCAAATGTCCACTATGAAAATACTTAAATTTTTGAAACATAAAATATTTTAGTGAAACCAGAGTTCCCATTGTGGCTCGGCGGAAACAAATCCCACTAGGAACCATGAGGCTGTGGGTTCAATCCCTGGCCTTGCTCAGTGGGTTAAGGATCTGGTATTGCCGTGAGCTGTTGGGTAGTTTGGAGACGCAGCTCAGATTCTGCGAAGCTGTGGCTATGGCACAGGCCGGCAGCTGTAGCTCGGATTAGACCCCTAGCCTGGGAACCTTCACATGCCGCGGGTGTGGCCCTAAAATGACAAAAGACAAAAAAAAAATCAGTGAAACCCTGAGCAGTAAAGAATTTTCACTACAAAACATGAGGTTAAAAGTTCCATGTTAAATGTGATTTACTGTCCAAATTATTTCTGTTAAATAAACTGGGAAAAAAATAAAAATTTAGCGAAAGCATTTAAACTATCCTCTTGAAATATTATTCCTTCATGAAAATATTTAGGGTTGGACTTCCCGTCATGGCTCAGCAGAAACGAATCTGACTAGTATCCATGAGGACGCAGGTTCAATCCCTGGCCTCACTCAGTAGGTTAAGGATCCGGTGTTGCTGTGAGCGGTGGTGTAGGTTGCAGACACGGCTCGGATATGGCGTTGCTGTGGCCGTGACGTTGGCCAGCGGCTACAGTTCCGACTGGACCCCTAGCCTGGGAACCTCCATATGTCACAGGTGCAGAGAAAGAGAGAGAGAGAGAAAGAAAGAAGGAAGGAAGGAAGGGGAAGAAAGAAAAGAAGAAAGAGAAAATATTTAGGGTTGTTATGAGGATTAAACAAGTTCAAACTATACAGCACTTATAATAATGACTGGTATATAATAAAACCACAAATAAGTGCTTATTAAATAAAAAATAAATTTGGAAGTATTTATGAAATTTTTAAATCAAACATTTACAAAGTTTTTTTTCTTTTCATAATTTCTGAACAACCTGACATTCTGAAAACATAGCACAAGGTACCTTCCTTAATTTAAAAAAGAACTGTTCTATGATTGCCATGTACTCCTTGGACCTTTATTAGAGTATATTTTCTAGGAATGTGCTCACCAAATCTTTGATTTTAGGGGATTATCACAAGTCTGTATTTCTGAGAATACTTACAACACAGAAATGAGCCTAGCAGCTAAGTAACTATGTTTGTACCAAGTTAACTATTTAAAAATAAGATGTAAAATACATAATCAGTTTGATTTTATGCACTGAAACTTTCAGATTTATCTGTTTCACACATCTTCTGACTCCTGATACCAAGACAGAGATGCTCAGTATCAATCATAGTACCTGAGACTAAATACTATGCTTTAATGATAAATTTCAGTACAGGAAACAGTTTTTATTCCCCAAATTTCTGATTCTAAATCTTTAAATTGTAGGCAACCAACCATACTAAGTTGCATTCCATGGTTTAGATACAAGAAATAAAAAATTTATAAAGATAATTTTTAAAAATTTTAGAAAACATCCTTTCCACCTCTATCTATACACATTTACTTTCAAGACTTGGCCAAAACCTCAGCCTCTCAGAAACTCTTGATCACATTCACCCACTCCCTATCTTATCTTTTCCTGTAACATTTCAACATTTCTTCCCAGGATGTAACAAATAAATACATGTAACATGTAAAAAACCCAAGAAAGATTTGCTTCTCAGAGCTAACAACAACATAATCTCAAAAAACTTTTTGGGGGGAGTTCCTGTTGTGGCTCAGTGAGTTAAGAACCAACATAGTGTCCATGAGGATGCAGGTTCGATCCTTAGCCTCACTCAGTGCGTTAAGATCCAGTGTTGCCTCAAGCTGTGGCAGAGGTTGCAGATGTGACTCAGATCTCCTATTGCTCTGGCTGTGGTGTACATCTGCCTCTGCAGCTCTAATTCGACACCTAGCCTGGGAACTTTCATATGCCACAGGTGCAGCCTTAAAAAAAAAAAAATTTTTTTTTTGGCCATGTGGCAGTTCCTGGGCCAGGAATCAAACCCTTGCCATAGCAGCAACCCAAGCCACAGTGGTGACAATGTCAGATCCTTAACCTGCTGGGCACCAGGGAACTCAAATATTTACTCCACAACTGAATGCATTTTGCAACTCTTTTTTTTTTTTGCAACTCATTTTGACATTTTACTAGTTAAAAAACAAAACAAAAAAACTCCAAAAGTGAAGTATGCTTATAATTGTTTTCCTGTTTTTGGTTCCTCTTTTAAAACCAATTTAATATTGGTACTCTTCAAAAGAAGAAGATGCCATAATGCATAGGTATGGGAGATACCAAGACATGATTCAAGAAGCAATAGCTTTAACAGACTGAAAACTCAAAGCATCAGCTTCCCTAGCACAGCAGCCTGAAGGAAACAACTGAGTATTTCCAAAGATTATGTCAAAGGGGAAAATGAGAGTTCACGTGTGGCTCAGCAGGTTAAGGATCCAAAGCTGTCACTGCAGTTGGACTTAGGTCATTGTTGAAAGCGTTCAGTCCCTGGTCTGGGAACTTTTACATGCAGTAGGTATGGCCAAAAAACAAAGGGCGTGGTGTGTTGTCTAAAGGAGTTCTGAAGATTTTAAAGCAGCAAGGAACAGGATTGGGATACTGCACCCATTTTAGACTGGTAGAGCCTTAACATCATGAAAATGAAATGAAAATTTTAAAGTTCCAGTTGTGGCTCAGCAGTAACGAACCCGACTAGTATCCATGAGATTGTGGGTTCCAGCCCTGGTCCTGCTCAGTGGGTTATGGATCTGGCATTGCCATGAGCTGCAGACGAAAGAGAAATTTTTCTGTCACCTCAAGAGTTAAGAACAGATCCTAAAGAACCCTTCAGTAACAGATTGTGATAGTCTAAAAGGATAGTTGTAAAATATTGTGCTCTCACGTAAATTTAGAATACACTATGTATATATATGCACATACACACATATATTCCCTAAAGCAACTGCCAAAATAAAAATAGGGGTATGGGGATTAAAATGCCTAAAAGAAGAGCATCCACATGCCAAAAGTCAAACCATACCCATAATAGCTCTATCATCTTGAGAATTTGAAGGGATCTCAGACAATCTCACTATTTGACAGAAGTCCTGAGGACGATAAATGACTTGAACAAGGTCAAAAAGAGCCAATATTAGAATCCAGAAGACCAGATTCAAAGTCCAAAGCTCTCTCTCCATTTTGGCACCCCATGCCTCACCAGTGCTGAGAAGCGTGTTTTCTTTTACATACCAAATCAACTATGAAGGTCCATTCAACACGCGTTGAGCTATTTTTGCAGTAACACTCATTCATCTTTCACGGGCCTCATTATTACCAATGGATTGCCTCTGGTAGGACAAAGGAAAAGCTAACCCAGCAGCACCAGTTCCCCATCCCCAGCCAGTCTACCACCTGACTGATTTCTTTGGAGATACACTCACCAAAGAGGAATCCTCCAAGGGAAGAGGTAATGCAGTTTTCTGTCATCAGCTCCAACTTACATAGTACTGAGCATCGACACCAGATTAGGCATTAAAGATCACGTGTATGCATACTTAAGTTAGATACACCATTTTTTATACTAGAATTTTATAATAAACAGAAACGAAAACTTTGATTATGTGTCTATCCTAAAGTTTATAAAAACTAAGCAACTAGCGCATAATGTTGTTTTGGCTACCTTTATTGGTGGCAGGGGAGAGGGGGAGGGAATCAAGATAATGACCTCATACTGACTTTCTGGCCCTGTTTCTCAGAGTATAAGTCAACTTACCAATGGCCTGAACATACAAACAGGCAACAAGAAAGCCTGTGACATAATATTTCAAGACTCGTCCACTTAAAAAAATCCTTATTAAAAATGTTACAAAAAGAGTTCCCTGGTATCCTAGTGGGTTAAGGATCCAGTGTTGTTACTGCTGTGGCAGGAGTTTGCTCGATGGCTAGAGAACTTTCACATGCCATAGGCATGGCCAAAAAATGAAATGTTAAAAAAGCATACAATTAATCCCACAAATCCACAAACAAACAAAATAACTTTATTAAAAAGGGTAACAAGGAGTTCCTGTTGTGGCTCAGTGGTAACCAGCCTAACTAGTATCCACAAGGATATGGGTTCAATCCCTGGTCTTGCTCAGTGGGTGTAGGATCCAGCGTTGCCACAAGCTGTGGTATAGGTCACAGATGTGGCTCGGATCTGGTGTTGCTGTGGCCGTAGTGCAGACTGGCAGCCACAGCTCCTATTAAAACCCTAGCCTGGGAACTTCCACATGCTGTAGGTGCAGCCCTAAAAAGCAAAAAACAGAAAATAAAAGAAGGATAACACAACATAAAATTGAGTCTAAGAATATGGTCACCTAATACCAGCACACTGTGCTTTTTCAGTTATACATTAAACATTCAGATGGTTCATTCTATGGAGGCGTGGGGGAGGCAGAATGGCTTCATCCAGAGTTGCTTTCTTTGGAATGCAGGGACCTTTTCTTCTCTGTTGACGGGCAGTTTAGGGAGGGAAGCACACAAGTCAAGGATTTCCACTATTTCTACTACTATTTAACACTGTATTAATGTGCTGGCCAGCACAATCAGACAGAACAAAACAAAAGTGTAAGAACCAGAAAGGAAGAAAATCATCTCTAATTATAGATGATATGATGGTATGACTGGAAAATATAAGAAATTAAGTGCTAAAAATGAAATGATAATGAGAAATCAATTTGGTAGCAGGATATAAAATGTCGGCCTTCTTACATAAAAAAAATACCCAGCTTGGAGTTCTCTTGTGGTGCAGCAGGTTGAGGATCTGGTGTTGTCACTGCAGCGGCTTGGGTCACTGTTGTGGCGCAGGTTCGATTCCTGGCTCAGGAACTTCCACATGCTGTGGGCCTGGTTAAAAAAAAAAAATACCCAGGTAGAAGATGAAAAGAGCCTGTTTATAACAGAGACATAAAAGACATAATATTTGGAAAGCAACACCTCAAGAAAAAAAAATTTTAACTTCTAAAAGATACAAGCATAGACTCAAACAACATTTTTAAGTGCTTGTAACTTGGGACTTCAATGTTATAAAGACATTGATTCTTCCAAAGTTAATACCTGTATTTACATGATTCCAGTGAAAAAAATTTTTAAAAAACTCTCTGAAGCTAGGGAAGTCGATTCTAAAATATATATGGAAAAACAAACAAGGAGGAACAGTTAAGAAAACCCTGAAAAAGAAACATAAGGGGAGTTCCTATTGTGTCTCAGCAGTAACAAACCCAACTAGTATCCATGAGGATGTGTGTTCAATCCCTAGCCTCGCTCAGTGGGTTAAGGGTCCAGCATTACTGTGAGCTTCAATGTAGGTTGCAGACACGGCTCAGATCCAGCATTGCTGTGGCTGTGGTGTAAGCCGGCAGCTGCAACTCCGAATCGATCCCTAGCCTGGGAAATTCCATATGCCGAGGATGTGGCCCCAAAAAGCAAAAACCAAAAAACCCAAAAAACCAAAAAACAAGGGAGCTTATCCTACAAATATTAAAGCATATTATAAACCATCACAATTAAAAGCATGTAAGACACACAACTAGATCAACAGAACAATAAAGCTCAGAAAAAACTCATATATATTATGGATATTTAGTATATGATAAAGGTCTTAAATCACTGGGAGAAGATGGATTTTTTTTCCTCTTTTTAGGGCCGCACCAGAGGCATATAGAGGTTCCCAGGCTAGGGGTCCAATTGGAGCTGTAGCCACCGGCCTAGGTCATAGCCACAGCCATGAGAGATCTGAGCTGCAACTGTAACCTGCACCACAGCTCAGGACAACACCAGATCCTTAACCCACTGAATGAGGCTAGGGATCGAACCCATGTCCTCATGGATACTAGTTGGGTTCGTTAACTGCTGAGCCACTATGGGAACTCTGAAAAATAGATTTTTAAAAAATAATTTTTATGGCCACACCCACAGCATATGGAAGTTCCCAGGCTGGGAATTGAATTCAAGCTGCAGCTGCAACCTATGCCATAGCTGTGGCAACAATGGATCCTTAACCCACTGCACCAGGCTGGAGATCTACTTTTTTTTTAAGGGGGGGCGGTGCACCCATGGCATATGGAGGTTCCCAGGCTAGGGGTCTAATCGGAGCTGTAGCTGCCGGCCTATGCCACAGCCACAGCCATGCCAGATCCGAGCCACATCTGCGATCTATACCACAGCTCAAAGCAACACTGGATCATTAACCCACTGAGCAAGGCCAGGGATTGAACCCGCAACCTCATGGTCCTAGTCAGATTCGTTAACAGCTGTGCTACGACAGGAATTCCAAGGCTGGGGATCTAATCTGTGCTTCAACAGCCACCTGAGCTGCTGCGAAGACAACACCGGATCAACCCAATGGGCCACAGTGAAAACGCCCCAAAAATGGATATTTTAATAAGAGTGTTGGAACTGGATAGCTATTTAGAAAAAGATAAAACTGGGTCAATACTTTAAACTACACAGCAGAATAAACTCCACATTAATCTAAGATCTATGTGTAAAAACCAACACAAGTACTAGGAGAAAACATAGATAAGTTTTTCCTATAACCTAGGAATAGTGAATGCTCTTCCAGAAGCAATGAAAAAAGACTGATACATTTAATCTTATATACAGTTCTGCATATAAGAGGGCAGGAAAAGTCAAAATACAAATGACAAGGAGTTCCAGCTGTGGCACTGCAGGTTAAGGATCCGGCACTGTCTCTGCAGCGGCTCGGGTCAGATCCCCAATCTGGTGTAGTGGATTAAGAATCCAGCATTGCCATTGCAGCAGTTGTGGTGTACTTCGAATCTGTGGCTCAGATTCAGTCCCTGGCCTGGTAACTTCCATATGCTGTAGGTGCAGTCAAAAAAAAAAAAAAAGCCTTGAGAAAACATTTATAACTTTACGTCAGAAGGGGCTGATTTCCCTCATATTAAAAACTCTTAAAAATGAAAAAGAGAAAAAGCAAAACTCTGTGCCAGAAAAATGGCAACAGATGTGAATTTACAGTTCAAAGGAAAAAAATGACATGAAAAAATTTCTAACCCCAGTCATAAGAGATGCAATGTGAAAATTACACTAGAATTATTTCTTCGGCTCTTAGCTATGAGATAATCCAGGACACACCATGCTAGTAGTGGGTTGTGCAGAAAGAGACACTCTCCTACCTTTGCGATAGGAGTATAAGACCCCATAAAACTATCATCTAAAGGATTCCAGGAGTTCCCATCATGGCTCAGCGGAAACAAAATCCAACTAGGAACCATGAGGTTGCGGGTTCAATCTCTGGCCTCGCTCAGTGGGTTAAGGATCTGGTGTTGCTGTGGTCTGGCACAGGCTGGCAGCTGTAGCTCCGATTAGACCCCTAGCCTGGGAACCTCCACATGCTGCGGGTGGCCCTAAAAGACAAAAGACAAAAAAAAAAGATTCCAGGGTGGAGGGGAAATTTGGTGACATCTAATAAAATCACTCATTCACCCACTGACCCAGTAACCCCAATTTTAGGATCCTATTTTTCAAGATATACTTCCATAAATATGAAATATAAAAAGTTACTTCCTGCAGGTTTATTTGTATTGAAACAATCTAGTGGATGTACTATGGTACAATACAACTGTAAAGAATAAGGAAAAGCCCTATGACTCCAAATGGAGAGATTTCTGAATATATAAGTGAAATAAGAGCAAGATATAAAACAGTATACACCATACATACACAACAGTACACCTTATTTAAGAAATATATATATGTATATATGTAGGCGTATGTATATAAATATACATACAATATATAAGTATATAAATATATACATACACACACACAGTTAAACAAAAAAAAGCACAAACACTGAAAGGATAAACCAGCACTAATAAAAACGGCTACTATGAAGTAGAAGGGACAGCAATAGGAGCAAGACTTCTGAGTGTAGGTTTTTTTTTTTTTTGGTCTCTTTAGGGCCACACCCAAGACATATGGAGGTTTCCAGGTTGAATCAGAGCTGCAGCAGCCTGCCTACGCCACAGCAATGCAACAGTCACAGAACATGGGATCCAAGCCTCTGGGACCTACACCACAGCTCACGGCAATGCCGAGTCCTTAACCCATTGAGTGAGGCCTGGGATCGAACTGAGGCCTGGGATCGAACTGTATCCTCATGGATACTACTTGGGTTCATAACCCGCTAAGCCACAGTGGGAACTCCTGAGTATAGCTTTTTATATAGATTGGAGTTTTGAAAAATTTTAAATGTTTTACATGTTTAAAACAAAATCAAACCAAAAAAGGAAGAAGTAAACCCATAAACTGAACACAGAAACTAATCTAACTGTATATCAAGTATTAAAATAACCATAAAATGATTTCAAGTTAATTTTGAACATGATACTCTATCTCTAGTGTGACAAATTCTAAGGAACAAAAAAAACACTACAAAGACATCTTAAACTTTATTCTGGGAGTTCCCATCGTGGCGCAGTGCTTAACAAATCCGACTAGGAACCATGAGGTTGTGGGTTCGATCCCTGCCCTTGCTCAGTGGGTTAACAATCCGGCGTTGCTGTGAACTGTGGTGTAGGCTGCAGACATGGCTCAGATCTGGCGTTGCTGTGGCTGTGGCAGAAACTGACAGCTATAGCTCCGATCTGACCCCTAGCCTGGGAACCTCCATATGCCATGGGTACGGCCATAAAAAAATTTTTTTTAAAAGGCAAAAAAAAATTAAATAAAAAAAATAAAAAATAAACTATTTTGTAGATTAAAATACTAAGAATTTACAGAGAATACAAAATTACTATAATCCTAACACATTTACTCTTTACTGTAGGATAAAACAAATTAGGAACTATATCTTTTATCAATAGAAACCAAAATTTTTTATAAAAGAGAAAAAGAAACAAATATAAAATATATAAAATAAAAAGACAGAAAAAAACTTAGGTTAATTTTGAACTGTATATCAACAGGAACAAATGATTTAAAGAGGAAAAGTATTTCATAGCTCTGTTGACTAAAAAGTCTTAGAAACAATGACAACCCAGGAGCAATGAGCATACCTAGCTCCCAGATCTTAGCTGTTTTTTGTAGGTTTTTTTTGGTTTGTTTTTTGTCTTTTTGGCGCGCGCGAGGGGGGGGGATGCCCTTGGCATATAGAAGTTTCCTGGCCAGGGACTGAACCACACCACAGTAGTAACCAGAGCTGCTGCAGTGACAACGCCGGATTCTTAATCCAGTGGTCCACCAGAATACCGCCCACCCCAGATCCTAGTTTTAAACACTTTGCCCCACTAAAAAGTCCTAGGGCTATTTGGAGAAATGGCTACAACCAGAGCCAGGAAATTAAGAGCAAGACTGAGACATGTGATTGTGCCAAGAAAGCAAGAAAGTACTCAAAAGACTAAGGATAATGAGATGACTTCAAAGGCACAAAGGAGACAGTTTAAAGGAGAGACCTGCATCAATTTTAGAACCTCAAAAATAATGACTGAAATGGACTTTAAAATATTAAATAAATAAAAATTCATAAATCCCAACTAATACTAAAAGGGAAAAATGAGGGAAGAAAGGCTCTTTTTACAGAAGAATGCTGGTAATAAAACAAGAAAAGAGGGAGTTCACTTCGTAGCTCAGTGGTTAACAAACCAGACTAGGATCCATGAGGATGCAGGTTTGATCCTTGGCTTCGCTCAAAGGGTTAAGGATCTGGCATTGCTGTGAGCTATAGTGTAGGTCCCAGACACGGCTTGGATCCTGGGTTGCTCTGACTGTGGCACAGGCCAGCAGCTGTAGCTCAGATTGGACCCCTAGCCCGGGAACCTCCACTTGTGGAGGGTGCGGTCCAAAAAAGCAAAAAAAAAAAAAAAAAAAAAAATTTTTAAATATAAAAAAAATAAAAGAATGACATGTTAAAAAGAATAATTCTTCATAACTCCATAACTGATTCAGGTAAGAATTATCAATAGATAAACTGAAGCACCATAGGTAACCAGATAAGCAAGGTGTCGGAGGATCAGCCCAAATTTTGGGAACAGCTAATAAGAAATTACACTGTAGATATTTGACATCCATTACCTTAGCCAAGTGACCAAACTTAGCCTCTCACAATTCTGCAATATGAAGTATACAAAACAAAGATGACGTGTGCTTTTTTTTTGGCCCTATCCATGGCATGTGGAAGTTCCTAGGCCAGGGACTGAAACCGTACCACAGCAATGACCCAGGCTGTTGCAGTGAAAATGCCGGATCCTTAACTGATTGAGCTGCAAGAGAACTCCAAAGACGAAGTTCTTATCTAAAATGCTTAACTTGAATCTAAATGAACTTCTAAATCTAACTTCTCATTTAAAGGAAACACAAAGAAGGAAGGAGAAAGTTAAATCATCATCAGATATTGTCAAATATCCCCTGGAGGGCAAAACTGTCCTAAGCTGAGAACCACTGTCTACACTAAATGAGACAAAACATGAACTTTCACTGGAACCTACTATGGAAAAATGTTATAAAAGACATTTTGGGACAACTAGATAAATCTGAGTAAGACTACATAATAGATGTCATTAAGAAATTACTTTAGGAGTTCCTGTCGTGGCTCAGTGGAAACGAATCTGACTAGCATCCATGAGGATGCAGCTTTGATCCCGAGCCTGGCTCAGTGGGTTAAGGATCTGGCATTGCTGTGGGCTGTGGTGGGGGTCGCAGAGGCAGCTGAGATCTGGCGTTGCTGTGGCTGTGGTGTAGGCCAGCGGCTACAGCTCCAGTTCAACCCTGGGAACTGGCAACCTCCATATGCCACGAGCGCGGCTCTAAAAAAAGACAAAAAAGTCAATTACTTTAAAATTTTCTTAGGTATGGTAACAGTATTGTAATGACACAGGAAAATAGTCATTCATAAAGGAAAGGCACACTTGCAGTTTCTGTTGTGGTGCAGCGGAAACGAATCCGACTAGGAACTATGAGGTTGCAGGTTCGATCCCTGGCCTCGCTCAGTGGGTCAAGGATCTGGCGTTGCCATGAGCTGTGGTGTAGGTCGCAGAGGTGGCTTGCATCCTGTGTTGCTGTGGCTGTGGCACAGGCCTGCGGCTACAGCTCTAATGGAGCACTAGCCTGGAAACCTCCATATCCCGTGGTGTGGCTCTAAAAAGCAAAAAAAAAAAAAAAAAAAGGGAAAGGCATGCTAAAATTTTGAGGAATAAAGTATTATGACGTCTACAACTTTCAACTGGTTCAGCAGTTACTCTGGGGAGTGAGAATGTCTATGTATAAACACATACACATACACATAAAAGAGAAAAATGCTAAAAAAGAAAAATGTTACCTACTAAATTTACATGGGGAGTATATGTGTGTTCACGGTACTATTGTTTCATGTCAATATTTTTATAATAAAGATTCAGGGGGAGGAGTTCCCGTCGTGGCTCAGTGGTTAACAAATCCAACTAAGAACCATGAGGTTGCAGGTTCGATCCCTGGCCTTGCTCAGTGGGTTAAGGATCTGGCGTTGCCGTGAGCTGTGGTGTAGGTCACAGACGCGGCTCAGATCCCACGTTGCTGTGGCTGTGGCAAAGGTCGACGGTCACAGCTCCTGTTAGACCCCTAACCTGGGAACCGCCATATGCCTCGGGTGCGGCCCTAGATAAGGCAAAAAGACAAAGAAAAAAAAGGTTCAGGGGGAAAACTCCAAACCCTGAAAAGCAAAGATTCAAATACAATATTTTAGGCACTTCAGTTCTGACCCTGACACAAAACTCTTTTGGATACTCACCACTGTGTTTACACAACTGCTGAAGACCCCTATAACTGACTTTAATAAAGGATAAAAAAATCTGTACATTTAAGATACCAAGCATATAATTCAGAATCTGAATCCTTGCTACTCAAATTCCCAGTTTCAGAGTTCTATTTAGGTATGGCTTTTAGGCACATCCTCTTATATATTCCCATGTCCAGATACCAATGCCTATCCTGGAGCACTGAAGCTGGTTGGGACCATCTACAATTTAGAACCCAACAACTCAATGGAGAGTTGGAAAACTCAAAGGGTCAAAACAAAAGCAACTAAAGTACTGAACAGTTAATACTTAAATCCTCAAATATGTACTAATGCTTCTTTGGAACAAAGAGTCAATAAATCAGCAATATTTTAAAAGCACATTAAATAATGATAAAATAATCAATTTATCAAGGAAACATAACAATCATAAATGTGTATCCACCTAACAATAGGGCTTTAAAGTGCATGAAGAAAAAGCTGATTGAATTAAAGGAGAAACAGACCATCCTACAATAATATTTGAATACAGATCTGACAGAACAGGAGACAGAAAACCAGCAAGACTAGTGAAGACCTGAATGTTATCAACAAACTTGTCTTAAAAGACACCGACAGGACAACCTACTCAGCGAGGAAAGGACATACATTCTTACCAAGTATATGTACAGATCATTCACTGAGATAGATTATACAAACCTTAAAAGAACAGAAGTCATACAAAATATGCTCTATGACCATAAGGAAATTAAGTTATAAATCAATAACATAAAGATACTTGGAAAAATTCTCATATAACTATAAATTTAACATTACATATCCAGGTCATGGATCAAAGGGAAATTAGAAAATAATTTGAATGGAATGAAAATGAAAATACATTAAAACTTTAGGATGATGCAAAAAAACACTGCTTAGACAAAAACTTACAGTGTTAAAATACTTCTCTTAGAAAAGTCTCAAATCAATAATGTAGGCACTCCTCACTCAGGGGGGATCCCAGCACCTACAATCCTCTTTAGGGTATTACTTCTTTCTTCTGACTTAAATAAACTACTTATCTGTGTACTTTCCGCTCCCCCAAATCAATAATGTAGGCTTCCACCTTAATACTAAAACAACAAACACAAAGTAACCTTAAGAAAGAAAACAAAAAGCAGAAACCAAAGAAACTGAAAATATTAAAAATATAGAAAAGTCATAAAAGCGAAAGCTGATTCTTTAAAAATATCAATAAACTGATAAACCTCTACCTAGACGGACCAAGAAAAAAGAAGACAAAATTACCAATACCAGGAATGAAAGAGAAGGTATCACTATAGCCTCAGCAGACATTAAAGGCGTAACAAAGGAATATCCACTCATGAGGAAAAGGATAGCTCATGTATATCTCTGTATACGTTAGCTGTCTATATAACAAAGACATTGCATTTGCCTTTAAAAACTCTCCAACAAAGAAAATTCCAGGTCAAAAAAAAAGTTTTTTTTGTTTTGGAGTTCCTGTTGTGGTGCAGCAGAAATGATTCCAACTAGTAACCATGAGGTTGCGGGTTCGATCCCTGGCCTTGATCAGTGGCTTAAGGATCTGGTGTTGCTGTGAGCTGTGGTGTAGGTAGATCACAGACACGGCTCAGATCCTGCATTGCTGTGGCTGTGACGCAGGCTGGCAGCTGTAGCTCCCATTCGACCTCTAGCCTGAGAACCTCCATATACCATGGGTGCAGCCTTAAAAAGCAACAAAACGAAACTGCAGGTCCAAATGGTTTCATTACTGAATTCTATCAGCATAAGGAAGAGATACTAATAATCCATAATCACTTTCAGAAAACAAAGAAGGGAACACTCTAATTCAACTTATAAGGCCACAACTGCACTGATAACAAAACCAGACAAATGTAAGAAATCTAATAACAAATATACCTCATAAACATAGATGCAAAGATGACATAAAGACTTTACCAGACATATAAGGGCTGAAAGAATTCATCACCTATATACATGTACCACAGGAAATACTAAAAGTCCTTTGGGCAGAAATAAAATGATAGAAGATGGAAATCTGAATCTACATAAAGGAATGGAGAGTATTAGAAATGGATAACTAGGAGTTCCCATTGTGGTGCAGTGGAAACAAACTCAGCTAGCATCCGTGAGGAGGCAGGTTTGATCCCTGCCCTCACTCAGTGGTTTGGGGATCTGGCATTGCCATGAGCTGTGGTGTAGGTCACAGACACAGCTCGGATACTGCATTGCTGTGGCTGTGGTATAGGCCAGTAGCTATAGCTCCAATTGGAATTTCTATATGCGGTGAGTGCGGCCCTTAAAAAAAAAAAGGTAAAAAAAAGAAACGGATAACTACATGGATAAATATGAAGACATTTAAAATTATTATTCACATTTCCTTTAAAAATAACTGAGTGATATCATTGGAAAAGGCAGAGTAAGGACTTCCAAAAAATCTACTCCTCCAAAAATGCAATGAGAACATTAGCAAAAACTGTCAAAACAAACTTCCTCAGTACTCTGGAAATTAACCAAAGAGCTGCAACAATCCAGGGAGCATTTACTCTTTCCTTTCTTATCTTAAAAAAAAAGTCAAATTTTGGTAAAAACTGCATACGGTGTTTCAGCATGCCCTAGACACATCCCCCTCTCCCTAGCTCCAGGGTAGCCTTAAAAACCAACAGGAAGCAATCACAATGAAAGCCACCAGCCCAGTAGCCACAGGAGAGGTCAAAATAGGGTTGGTACTCTTTAAAGTCCCATTTGCAGAGAACTGTTACTTTTTTGCCTAGAAGTTCTTCGGAAAATACGGAAAATACGACTCACAGGCTTGTCCTTATTTGACCTGACTTAGAGATAATCCAGTTGTGAATAGCCTTTTCCTGGGGGCATTTGTCAAAAACAAACAGCAGCAATTGTTTAACATTATACGTGCATGAGGCAGTAAAAATATTGGAATGAGAAGCTTAGCGTACACAAATCTGACTAGTATCCATGAGGATGCAGTTTCAATCCCTGGCCTCACTCAGTGGGTTAAGGATCCAACGTTGCAGTGAGCTGTGGTGTAGGTCACAGACACAGAGCGGATCTGACGTTGCTGTGGTTGTGGCATAGGCTGGTGGCTACAGTTCCGATCGACCCCTAGCCTGTGAACCTCCACATGCCGCGGGTGCGGCCCTAAAATGACAAAAGACAAAAAAAAAAAAAAGACTGTACGGACTAGGAATCTATAAAAAAGTGAACTGAAAGATTGCAAAAGAAGACTGAGAAGTTCTCTTGTGGTGCAGCAAGTTAAGTTATCCGACATTGTAACTGCAGAGGCTGGGTTGCCCCCGTGGTGTGGGGTTAATCCCTGGCCTGGGAACTTCCACATGCCATGGGTACAGTCAAAAAATAAAAATAAAATAAAATAAAAAAGAAGTCAATCAATAACCCAACTTTACACCTTAAGAAACTAAAAAAAAAAAAAAAAAAAAAAAAAAAAAAAAAAAAAAAAAAAAAAAAAAAAAAAAAAAAAAAAAAAAAAAAAAAAAAAAAAAAAAAAAAAAAAAAAAAAAAAAAAAAAAAAAGGAGAGCAAACTAAACCCAAAGCTGGCAGAAGGAAGAGAAGGAAGATATAAAGATTACGTATTTAAATTTTAAAAAAGGACAGAAAAACACAACAGAAAGATTCAATAAAACCAAATGCTAGTCCTCCAAAAAGATGAACAAAATTGACAAGTTTCCAGCTAGACTAAGCATAAGAAAGAGGCACAAATAATTAAAATCAGAAATGAAAGTGCAATTACTAAATATCTAAAACTAGAAAATGCAAATATTACCACCGGCCTTACAGAAATAAAAAGGATTATGAGAATACTAGAATACTAAGAATTGTTATACATCAACAAATTAAATAACATAGATGAAATGGATAAGTTCCTACAAATACAAAACTGACAAAACTGATTTAAGAAGAAACAGAAAATCTCAAGAATCCTCCCAACAAAGAAAAGCTCAGGACCAAATGGCTTCACTTATGCATTTACCAAACTTTTAAAAAATTAACACCAATCCTTCTCCAACACTTCCAAAAAAAACAGAAGAGATTTCAAAATCTATGAAGCCAGCATTCCCTAATCACAGTCTGATAAATAAAATACAAAAAAACCTATAGACCAATATCCTTTAAGTAGATGCAAAAATCCTCAATATAAATACTTGCAACTGAATCTAACAACATATGAAAAAGCCTGTGCAAACCATGACCAAGTGGAATTTATTCCAGAAATGAAAGACTGATTCAGCATAAGCAAATCAATGTAATATGCCAAATTAATAAAACAAAGGAAAACATGATCACTTCTATGACTGCAGAAAATACACCTGACAAAACCCAATACTCTTTCATGATAAAACACTCAAAAAGCTAGAAAGACATGGGAATTTCTGTGACATGATAAATGGTCTTTACGAAAAACTCACACCTAATATCATACTCACACCCCATCTCAAGATCAAGATGGTATGGGGTGTGGTATGGCACACCCCATCTCAAGATCAAGAAGAAAAACTAATTGCTAATTGTCTTCTTATTGTGGAACAAGGGCATGGGGAGAGGTGTTTCACTGTAGAATCAAGAAAAACAAAAAAGGTTACTATTCTTTGTCAACTCAAATCCCTTTGGTTCAGACATCTTTAAAGTACATAAGAGAATACACAAAACGAAATCATTTAAATACCTGCAATAATGATAATCATTAAATACTTGTACTATACACAATGGAAAGAAATTAGCCTTATTTTGGAGTTCCCGTTGCGGCTCAGCTGAAACAAATCCAACTAGGAACCATTAAACTGCGGGTTCGATCCCTGGCCTCGCACAGTGGGTTAAGGGTCCGGTGTTGCTGGGAGTTGTGGTATAGGTCACAGACACGGCTCAAATCCTGTGTGGCTGTGGTGCAGGCCAGCAGCTGCAGCTCTGATTCAACCCCTAGTCTGGGAACCTCCATATGCTGCGGGTGCAATCCTAAAAAGAAAAAAAAAAAAACTAGCCTTATTTCAAACAAGGAGTTTTCTGAGACACTCAAAATCTTAGAGAATGGTTGTCGTTGGGCAAAATGGTACAACTATAAAGTAATGAGACTCTATACCAAGTGCCACACCTAAAACAAGTTATATATAATCACTATATATTTATACAGATGTATTCTGAGTAGGTACATTCCGATGAGGCATTGTAAGGTCAAAAATATACTGAAAAGTGTATTATCCTTGTTAGAGAACCAAATTTTCACTATTGAAACAAAGTCCTGGGAGTTTCCTGATGGCCTAGTTGGTTAAAGGTCCAGGTCACTGTTGTGGCTTAGGTCACTGCTGTGGGGCAGGTTGGATCCCAGCCCAGGAAATTCCATATGCTGTGGAACCGGCCAACAAATTAAAAAGCCCTTCAATAGAAAAAGGAAGGAAGGAATGTAGACAGACAGTATCAGCTAATTCTTTTTGTGTGTGTGTGTGTGTGTGTGTCTTTTTTTTTTTTTAGGGCCACACCTGGGGCATATGCAGGTTCCCAGGGTAGGGGTCTAATAGGAGCTGATGTTGCTGGCCTACGTCAGAGCCACAGCAACGCCAGATCCGAGCCGCGTCTGCAACCTACACCACAGCTCACGACAACGCCAGATGGTTAACTCACTGAGCGATGCCAGGGATCGAACTCGCAACCTCATGGTTCCTAGTCGGATTCGTTTCCACTGCACCATGACAGGAACTCCTGTATAAACTAATCTGTATAAAAGAAAACACAAGGATAAATCAGAAACCAATGGTACTGGTTACTTACAGAGGGTGGGCGGAAATGGAATGGAAATAAGAGAAGGATGGATAAGAGGTAGAAATGAATAAAGGTTACACTTTTTTTTGAAGTGGCTGCATGGGTGGCAGACAGAAAGTTCCCAGGCTAGGGGTCAAATCAGAGCCACAGCTGAGGCCTATACCACAGCCACAGCAATACCAGATCCAAGCCGCAGCTGCAGATTGCAGGAACATCAAATCCTTAACCCGCTGATCAAGGTCAGGGATTGAACCTGCTTCTCACAGAGAAAACGTCAGATTTCTTAGTCCTACCTTTTAGAATTATGTTAACATCAAGAAAGAGGGGGAAAACTAAAAATGGAACACAACTAGAAATAAACGAATTTAACTATTTCAAAGGATTAACAAACTACATCAAAAGGATGTGTACCTAACCGAATGTTTGAACACAGTAATTTTGTCAGTAATTTTACCCTTAGACTACAGACATAAAGAACTGTAAACAAATACTGAACTCTAGTTAGTAGTTTTTTCATAATGAAATGAATTAGCAACTCTAAATTATTTTACATGTATTCTCAGATTGAGCAAGTAAGTAAATATACTGTGGAAATCGGGAGCTAGGTTTCTTTACTCTTAGAGAATTATAAATATGGGCAGGGAAAGGTCAGAATGAACCCTGGACTATTAGACTAGAATTAGAGCAGTGTGAAGCCATAGCTTTAGTATATAAAAAGATACATGTGTTATACACATGCATATATCATAGACACATATGTGTGTGCACATGTACATGGCTATATAGGAGAGAGATATGTATCCCAGCTCTTTCCACTGAGAGGACCTAGAAGCAATGGCACTCCAATGGCACCAACCACGTCTAGAGTCTAGATTTTAGCTTCTAAATATTCTCCACTAAAAGGAGCTGGGAGTTCCCGACTAATTCCAGGGCTCTGACAGGTAAAATACAACATGAGCCTGGAACATCTTGTTATACAAGAAGTGTTCAAAGAATAATGAAGTCATGTCAAAAGAACACAGAGGTCAGTTTGGAGAAGTCCCCATTGGCCAATCCGGTACAAATTGAGCATCAAAATAAATAACAATAGTAACAGGTTAAACCCCAGTAATAACAACCAAGATAAATAAGTATACAAATAGGGGAAATGAGAGAGCTCTCTTACATTAAAATGCCGATTAATATAAAAGCAATAATGAAATTGGAAAAATCACCATTTGACAACCACCATAATTACTCAGGCAAGAACTACCAACGAATGCTAAAATTAGTGCTGTTTGATAAGAAACAAAATATTTACATAGACTCGTTCTTCCTATCAGATAGTTATTACCTGCAGAGGGAAAAACAACTTTGCAGGGAAGAAAACACCATAAGCGATTAAAGTTAACATCACCAATAATGGGAAAACCAGCTATTACATGACTTATGACATGATGCAGTGGACACAATCTCACTTCTGTGGTATTCTTGCCCTGAATGCATATTATGGAGGAACCTAACCATGAGGAAACAAATTCCAGTTGATGAAGCAAAATAACTGACATATACTTTTCAAAATCCAAGGTCACAAAACACAAAAAGTCTCCAGAACTGTTCCAAATTAAAATAGACTGAAGAGATATGGCAACTGCAGTTCCCGTTGTGGCTCACCGGTAATGAATCTGACTAGTATCCATGAGGATGTGGGTTCAATCTCTGGCTCAGTGAATTAAAGGACCTGGTGTTGCTGTGAGCTGTAGCATAGGTCTCAAATGCGGCTCAGATCCTGTGTTGCTATGGCATGTGTCAGCAACTGTAGCTGTGATTAGACCCCTAGCCTGGGAACTTCCATATGCCATGGGTGCAGCCCTAAAAAGCAAAGAAAAGAAAAAAGTATCCGGATTAAAACAGACTAAGGAGAGGAGTTCCCGTCGTGGCTCAGTGGTTAACGAATCCAACTAGGAACCATGAGGTTGCAGGTTCGATCCCTGGCCTGGCTCAGTGGGTTAAGGATCCGGCGTTGCCGTGAGCTGTGGTGTAGGTTGCAGACGCGGCTCGGATCCCACGTTGCTGTGGCTGTGGCGAAGGCCGGCGGCTACAGCTCCTGTTAGACCCCTAGCCTGGGAACCTCCATGTGCCATGGGTGCGGCCTTAGATAAGGCAGAAAGACAAAAAATAAAAAATAAAATAAAATAGACTAAAGAGATCCCACAACTGGAGTTCCCGTTGGGGCTGAGCAGGTTAAGGACCTGACATAGCGTCCATGAAGATGTCTGTCTGATCCCTGGCCTCACTTGGTGGGCTAAGGATCCAACATTACTGCAAGCTTCAGTATAGGCAGCAGATGTGGCTTAGATCTGGTATTGCTGTGGCTGTGGCGCAGGCCCCCAGCCCAGGAACTTCCATGTCCCGCAGGTACTGCCCTAAAAAGGTGAGGAAAAAAAAAAAAAAGAGCAATGACAACTAAACACAATGCATGATCATAGATGATTTTCTTTGATTAACACAATGATGGAATTTGAATAGTCTGTACAGTAAATATTAACATTATATCGATATTCATTTCTTGATTTTGATTACTGAATTGTTGTTATATAAAAGAATGTCCTTGTTCTTCGGAAATACATACTGAAGTATTTAGGGGTAAGAGGGTTTACTGTAACTTAAGTGGCTCAAGAAAATATAAACATTCACACACATGTACGTATATATAAAGAAAGAGCATGATAAAGCAGATGTGATAAAATGTTAACATTTGGGGAAATCCAGAAGAAGGGTATCAGAACTTCTTGTTCTGTTTTTGCAGCTTTTAAGTCTAATGTTATTCTAAAATAAAGTTTAAAAAATAAAGCAAGGGATGGATGGGCAGGGATAAAAACAACAAGGTCCTACCATATATAGCACAGGAAACTATATCCAATTTCCTGGGACAGACCATGATGGAAAAGAATATAAAAAAGAATATATGTGTGTGAGTGTGTGAGTGTATGAGTCACTTTGCTGTGCAGCAGAAATTGGCACATTATAAATATACTATACTTTAATAAAAGAACTGTTACCCTTTGATAATCCCTTGGATATAGATTTGGATTCGGTAGAGCAACCATGGTATTAACTTAGATTTCACTTGGCCCCTAAGACACAGGGCACCTAAGGGTGCTGCATGTTTCTAGACAGAATTACAGACTTTTCCTGACCAACTCAAAATTCCTCAAGAAAAGGAAGGAAAGCTCCTGCAAGCATTTTGAAAACCCCACAGAGAATGTCCCTGCTACTCTGTTATTTCATGGGTGAAAAGTAGCAGTTTACCAAATATGTTGGTTTTCTCAGAAAAAATAAGTCAACAGAGAATGCATATTCTGCTGCAGTCACTGTGCAGAGTCCCATTCGATCCTCTCAATAAGTCTAATGTAAACTCCATCTTAAAATGAAGAAACAAACTTAAAAAAAAAAAAAAAACCCCAAAGATGATGGAACTAAATGGTAAAACGGGGTTCAAATCCAGACTGACTCCAAGGTTTATATTCTTAGCCACTGGGACTATATACTGCCTCATGTCTTTGAGAATTACTGGAATAAATGTCTGACATGGTGCCAGACTTTCATCTACCCTCACAAAGTTAAACTACACGATCAATCCAACTCCAGGAGCCTGGGGTTCCATGAGGTTTCAAAGGTGTGAACCAGTGCTGAAGATGGCATAGCAACCTGGCATTGATCTGAAGTGCCCAAACAACATACTATTTTCCAGAGGGCATACACCAAATACTAAAAGCATGTTGGTGCCTGCCCCAAGCCCAAGTGCCAAAATTAGTACTAAGGGTTTTCTGAGAACGACACTCCAGCAGTCCATACAATTTTTTATTCAAGATGGTTTCCCTTTTCAATCTGATAAGTTTCCTTTGCTTCAGAAATTCTAATGTTTATAAAAGCCCACCAAAAAAACGTGGGTAAACACACTTTACTTTAAACTGCATTCATATGCCAAGTCCTTCTCCTTGAATGGGTTTCTAAGGGCAGTCAAAAACACACTTGCTTTTAAGAACAGAAAAAAATCCAAGTTGGGGGGAGTTCTTTTGTGGCGCCTCATACTGCGGATTGGGCGTTGTCACTACGGCCTCTCGGGTTTGATCCCCGGCCAGGAATTTCCTATTTTGACTTGTCTAAGATTTTGCCACAAAATCCATAAAGCAGAATTGGGACTCAAACATCAAATTCTCTATCAAGTTATGGGAATTCCCATCGTGGCACAGTAGAAACGAATCCAACCAGGAACCATGAGATTGCAGGTTCAATCCCTAGCCTCGTTCAGTGGGTTAAGGATCTAGCGTTGTTGTGGCTGTGGTGTAGGCCGTCAGCTACAGCTCCGATTTGACCCCTAGCCTAGGAACCTCCATTTGATGTGAGTGTGGCCCTAAAAAGCAAAACAAAACAAAACAAAAGGAAAACTCTATAAAGAAAGTAATATTTGATGCAAACAATCAAAGTAACAGAAACTACTAGAAGAGTTCCCGTTGTGGCTCTGGGGTAACAAACCAAATTAATACTCATGAGGTCATGGGTTCAATCCTTGGCTTCACTCAGCAGGTTAAGGATCTAGCATTGCTGTGAGCTGTGGTGTAGGTTGGCAGCGGCAACTCCAATTCAACCCCTAGCCTGGAAACTTTCATATGCTGCAGGTGCAGCCCTAAAAGAAAAGAAAGAAAAACTACTAGAAAGTGTACTGCCTTTGGCTTAGATTCATGGGAAAAGAGACATATCTTGGATGTCATTTAATCGCTCTAAAATCGCATCTATGGCTATCACCATTATAAAAACCCAAGTTTTATTCTTATTTTACTTAACTGAACTGTTCAGAAGAAAGTACCATCAATAACAGAAATATTATATTCTTGCACTGCCCACAGAGAAGTCTTGAGAAACTTGCCCAATTATAGCAGGGTATTCCTTTGTTCGACTTTACACCATATTTCCTCAAATTAAGTCCTGAGGCATGCATCTCTCACATCACTGTGGTGGGTCTACTAATTCCTAACTTTTAAAACAACCAAGTCAATTTGAAAAAAAATATTTACAACCCTCCCACAACAAAAAAATAACAAAGACATTCTCAGAAGTTCCTATGTGGTGCAGTGGGTTAAGGATCCGGCGTTGCTGCAGCTGTGGCACAGGTCACAACCGCAGTATGGGTTCAGACCCTGGCCCAGGAACTCCCACATGCTGCAGGTGTTGCCAAAATAAATAAATAAATAATACAGGAGTTCCCTTCGTGGCTCAGTGGTTAACGAATCCAAATAAGAACCAGGAGGTTGCCGGTTTGATCCCTGGCCTTGCTCAGTGGGTTAAGGATCCGGCGTTGCCGTGAGCTGTGGTGTAGGTTGCAGATGCGGCTCAGATCCCGCGTTGCTGTGGCTGTGGCGAAGGCCGGCAGCTACAGCTCCTGTTAGACCCCTAGCCTGGGAACCTCTATATGCCACGGGTGCGGCTCTACATAAAGGCAAAAAGACAATAAATAAATAAATAAATAAATAAATACATAAATAAATAAATAACAATGATATTCTCATTACATTCCAAAGCTAAAACATAGTAAAGTCAAATTCTAGAAGCTGAGGCTGTGACCTCAAAAAGCATGTCACAATTTCTCTAAACAAATGAATACATTTTTGTTCTCATTCTCTTTTTTACACACACAGCCATACATTCTGAGTTGAAAGGATGTACAGCAAAATGTATATGTTAGGTCATAGGATAAACCTTTTCTTTTTCTTTTGTCTTTCTAGGGCCCCACTCGGCATATGGATGTTCCCAGGCTAGGGGTCGAATTGGAGCTGCGGCTGACCGCCTACAACCACAGCCACAGCAACGCCAGATCGAAGCTGTGTCTGTGACTTTCACCACAGCTCACTGCAACACTGGGTCCTTAACCCACTGAGAGTCCAGGGATCAAACCTGCGTCCTCATGGATGTTAGATTCATTTCCACTGAGCCACGCCAGGAACTCCAGAATAAATTTTTTCCTAAATATGCTTTTGGACATCTAAAATTTTCTCAGTTTTTAAAAAGCTTTAAAAATGACCTTAAGTTAGGAGTTCTTGCTACAGCACAACAGGATCTCTGGGGCATCTCTGCAGCATCTCTAGAGCACTGGGATGCAGGTGTGATCCTGGCCCAGCACAGTGGGTTAAGGATCCAGCATTGCCACAGCTGTGGTATAGGTCCCAACTGTGGCTCAGATCAGATCCCTAGTCCAGGAATTCCATATGCCCTGCGACAGCAAAAATTAAAAAAAAAGACCTGGAGATCCCCTTGTGGCTCAAAGGCAACGAACCTGACTAGTATCCATGAGGATGTGGGTTCGATCCCTGGCCTTGTTCAGTGGGTTAAGGATCTGGCGTTGCTGTGAGCTGTGGCATAGGTCACAGTTGAGGTTCAAATTCCATGTTGCTATGGCTGTGGTGTAGCCCAGCAGTTACAGCGCCAATTGGACCCCTAGCTGGGAACTTTCATATGCCATGGGTGTAGCCCTAAAAAGACAAAAGACAAAAAAAAAAAAAAAAAGGAAGAAGAAGAAGACTTTAAGTTAGAAAGAATTCATACCAAACAAGTTCTCGTATAAAACAAGAGACTGTAGGAAGTTCCCGTTGTGGCGCAGTGGAAAGGAATCCGACTAGGAACTATGAGTTTGTGGGTTCCATCCCTGGCATCGCTCAGTAGGTTAAGGATCCGGCGTTGCCATGAGCTGTGGTGTAGGTTGCAGATGCAGATCAGATCTGGCATTGCTGTGGCTCTGGTGTAGGCCAGCAGCTGTAGCTCCGATAGACCCCTAGCCTGGGAACCTCTATATGCCGCAGGTGTGGCCCTAAAAAGACAAAAAACAAAAAGAGATTGCATATAATACATATAGTATATATACACACACATTCCCCCCCTTTTTTCTTCTTTTTAGGGCTGCACCTGAGGCATATGGAGGTTCCAAGTCTAGGGGTTGAACTGCAGCTGGAGCTGGTGGTCTACACCACATCCACAGCAATGTGGGATCTACATAGTTTGCAGCACCACTGGATTCTTAACCCACTGCGTGAGGCCAGGGATCGAACCCGCATCCTCATGGATACTAGTCAGATTCTTAACCCCCTGAACACAACAGGAACTCGCTACATTCCCTTTCTTAAGTTATCTTCCATCATGGTCTATCCCAGGAGACTGGATATAGTTCCCTGTGCTACACAGTAGGAACTCACTGCTTATCTATTGTTTTTTTTTCTGTCTTTTTAGTGCCACACCCATGGCATGTGGAGGTTCCCAGGCTAGGGGTTCTCGTGGAGCTGTAGCTGGTGGCCTACACCACAGCCACAGCAACATGAAATCCGAGCCGTGTCTGTGACCTACATCACAGCAACGCTGGATCCTTAACCCACTGAGTGAGGCCAGGGCTCGAACCTGTGTCCTCATGGATACTAGTCAGGTTCATTAACCACTGAGTCAAGACGGCACTCCTGCTTATCTGTCCTAAAAGTAAGTTTGCACCTACTAACCAAAAACTCCTACTCCCTCCCCTCTCCTCTTTGTTGGCCACACATCTGTTCTCCATGTCAGTGAGTCTATTTCTGATTTTTTTCTACGTCTTAATTTTCTTTAATCTCGCTCAATGTTTCATCTGAAAACTTCTTTTTCTTCCTTCTCTGATAAATGGTGAAACTTCCATACACACAAGACTTCAGTATTCATTCCTGTCCCCAAATGAAAAACCTTCACCACTGAAATATAAATTCCGTTCCTATTTATTATTCCCTTTTTAAAATGGTGAAGGATCATCTGTGACAGAGATTTTTTTTCAGTCATTTGCTTGCCCTATGCAGTTATGCTGCAGTTTCTCATCAGTACATCTGGTGTTGGTACATAGAAAACAAAAACACAA
This sequence comes from Catagonus wagneri, assembly GCA_004024745.2. Lineage (NCBI taxonomy): Eukaryota > Metazoa > Chordata > Mammalia > Artiodactyla > Tayassuidae > Catagonus > Catagonus wagneri. Next base: position 1,421,499 of record PVHT020000165.1, on the reverse strand, counting down.
GCACCAGTTTTCTACCCCATGATGGATCCGTAGCAAAAGAACCTATTTTCTACCCCATGTTGTATCCAATGCAAAAAGATAGCCCCATTCTTGCTTACGAGAGTAGTTATTATATTTTATTATAAATGAGCAATTTTTCCCATTCTCAGAGGTCTTGTCTCAGCTTAAGTGCCTTATTCAATGTCCATTCCAGAAATATCAGGTATCATTTTACTGTTTCCGCAAGCTCCTTTTCATTATGTCTTACTTGTCATATGTAGTGGCACATTTCAACTTTTCAAAATTATGAGAATTTAAAGGGCATATAAACTACTCTGAGTCATAAGGAAGAGAGAAGTATACACGACATGATGCAATCGTCACAAACTAAGAACCACAAAAGCCAAATTCACAGAAGGGTTTGTTCAACAGGTCCTGTGTATTAATTTTTGGCAACACAACAATGACCAAAAGCCCAAAAGCTTAAACCATCAGTTAAAATTGTATTTCCAAGATAACTGAAGTCCAAGGCAAAAATTTACTGGTGACTGAAAAAAACAAAAACAAACAAACAAAACTCTAATAATGAAACCATATTATGGGACCACTACAGGTTCTCTTCTCCCCACTTCTGAGTGAGACACTCCAAGTGTGATGGATGGTCTCATTTCCTCAGCTATAAAACCAGTTGGTGGTTCCAAATGTCCATATACTAATATTATAAGTACCAATACACATTCACTTCTGGGTTCTAATCTCCATCCTTAAACTGCTGGATGCACCAATCAGAGTGAACTTTCATGTAACCTCCCTCAACTCACTCCTCAGGACAATCACCAATTTCGATTTGAGACAGATGTTCTAATTCTCCACTAAGGGTGGAAGAAAAACTTTATTAAGTTTTCTTCAAGTTAGACAAAGCCTTCTTTTCTTTTTTGCTTTTTAGGGCCACACCTGTGGCATATGGAAGTTCCCAGGCTAGGAGTCCAAACGGAGCTATAGCTGCTGATCACAGCCACAGCAACATGGGATCTGAGCCCCATCTGTGACCTACACCACAGCTCACGGCAATGCCAGATCCTTAACCCACTGAACAAAACCAGGGATCCAACCCTCGTCTTCATGGATGCTAGTCGGGTTAACCGCTGAGCCACTATGCGAACTTCAAAATCTTCTTTTCTTAAATTTTAAGGACCTCAAGGAAATGTGTTTCCCCACAAAGTTCAACTACTAAATTTAAGTCAAGATAATAATATCGGAGCACAAAAGAAGATAAACAAGATTATCACCTTTTTTATTTTATCCAGTTGTATAATTAGGATCTTAGCTGAGAATTCCTATCTTGTGATATGCAATATAACTTGTTGACTAAAATCGAAGACAATTTACCCACCTCACTTTTTACTGCCACCATCTCCATTTTGGAGTATGAACATAAGGGTCCTTAAGAATCACATTTCATTAACTTCAACTCAACTGTGTTTACTGCCATGAAGGAAAACACTCTCACATACACTTCTGCTGTAAGGAAAGAAAAGTCAACTAAAACCCTCACCATCTGTGGAGAGAATATTGAATTGGAAAACAGAAAACAGTTCTTAACAGTTTGGGCTACTCTTTTTATTCCTTAATCAGATCAAAACTTCTCTGTGCCTCCCTTATAAAATGTTTCCTCCCTTATAAAATGGCAATATTTCCTTCCTTATATTCAAAGAGTCCTTGAAAGAATCAAGAAAATGTACATGAAGATTTTTTAAAAACCAAAATTACAACAAAGAATGTATTGCAATCATGGTTCTTTTCACATATTTGTTAATTATATATCTACAAACCTTAAACAACTGAAAAGCCATTACTTAATGATTTTAGTAAGATTAACTCATTCAACAAATATTATGAACCACTAGGTTCATAGGTAACTATGAACCACTGTGCGAGACCCTGTGGAGATATTTACATATAAGTTTAAAAAGGTCACACAGTTGTAAGTCAACTACACCCCAATTAAAAAAAAAAAGGAATGTCACACAGGTATACTCAATGTATGTTTTTTGTGCAAAAAACACACGAAGGTAGATTTTAATAAGTAAAAGTAGGACAAAGTATGAAATATGTTTGCATTGCTAATATCTCATAATATCAGGCATTTGTTATAAAATTGAACATAAACGTTATAAAGTTATATTTGCATTAAATTTGCATAAATTTCCACCCAAAACACAATACTCTTTACAGTTTTGTACAGAAGAATATGGTGTAGAAAATAGAGGACGAACAGTCTTGACCCTCAGCGACATTAGTCTTCAGTAAATTTCAAAGAGCAGTTCCATCCTACAAGTTGTCCTTAGACTTAGCCCTCTTCCAATATCCCCCAAAATGTCTGCTCAAAAATACCAAAACACCTAAATTCAGAGAATTCTTAAACGGTGTCTTGATTATACCGTTTAATAGAATATTTTAAAGACTGCACATGAAACCTCTGATTTTTGCTGCATTCAGTACAATCGCAGAATCAGCTTAAGAACAGCCTAACATGTCCCACTTGGCTGGGTGGGCTTTAAATATAATTAACCCTCTTTTCATATGCAAAGTAATCCAAATCACTATTAGGGTTACTAAGGATGACAGAATACACAAATAAATACAAAATAAGTGGGAAGACTTTAACAAGCACCTTAGATCACTGCCTCCCTTCATCAAACAGCCAAATAAGAATCTGTCCCAGAGTTACTTATCATGAGCAAAGTCTCTAAAGATATAGACCATTGTACAACTAAGGAAATAGCTGTACAATATGACAACAGTTTATATTACTATAAAGTAGTTTCATCCAGGAGTTCCCATTGTGGCACAACAGGATCTGTGGCACCTGGGAGTGCTGGGATGCAGTTCAATCCATGGCCCCAGTACAGTAGGTTAAGGGTCCAGCAATGCCTCAGCTGGGGCTTAGGTGGCAACTACCACTCAGATCTGATCCCTGGTCCGAGAACTCCATATGCCATGGGGTGGCCCCCCAAAAAAGGTAAATTTCACCCCCCACTAAAAAAATGAGATTACTAAAGCCAAGTAGTCAACTTTTCGTTCTCCAAGGAATAAAATATTCACAACTATTCATTCATTACTTCACTTATTCAGTCAGCAACTATCTAATGCATACATGCCAGGAACTATACTAGTATCTACTAGGGACACAGTACAAAGAAATTGGAAAAGGCTCCTGATGGTGGTACATTATATAAGACCCTTCAAAAAGTCAATGTCACAGGGAAGTAAAGAGGAGGAGGCATTCTAGATTTAAAAAGATTAAAGAGACAAAAGCAATGTCTAAATGCAGAGTAGATCCTATTTTAAAAAGAACAGCTGCAAAGCTGTAAAAGACATTTCGGGGACAATTGGGAGATTCTGATTATGGATTTGATTTTATAGAAAAACAGTTAATCTTCTTAGAAGTGATAATGGTATTGTTGTTAAGGATGGGAGAACAGCTTTATTTTTAAAAGATACATGTTAATGTGTCACAGGTCTGTACTCACTTTCAGTTAAGCAAATGTACAAAAACACACATATTTGTTTAATCTAAGTGATGGGTATTCAAGTGTTTGTACTAGAGCCTTTCAACATGTTTGAAAACTGTCCTTAAAAATATTTTAAAAAGAATTAGATATGGAGTTCCCATTGTGGCTCAGCAGAAACAAACTCAACTCGTGAAACAAACCCAACTAGTATCCATGAGGATGCAAGTTCAATCCCTGGCCTTGGTCAGTAGGTTGAGGATCCGGCATTGCCGTGAGCTTAGGCGTAGGTCGCAGACTCAGCTCAGATCCTGAGTAACTATGGCTATGGCGGAGGCCAGGAGCTGCAGCTCTGATTTGACCCTTAGCCTGGGAACTTCCATATGCTGCACCTATGGCCCTAAAAGAAAAAAAAAAGAATTAGAACCTTGATGAAGATGATCTAATCCATTTTTCAACAATTTTTTTGTTCTTCAAGAGAAACTGTGCCAAAAGTAACACGGCTAATGCAAGCCTTTTCTCAAGAGATTAAAACTCGGGCAGGTGTGCAGAATTTTAACCCAAACTCTTCATATATGGCAGAAAACTAGAAGCCAAGAGACAATGACTGAACTGGGACAAACACAAATATGTCTATGTAAAAAAGTTAAATATATTTTTTATGCTTAATATACAATAACCTCATTAAAACTAAAAGCAAATTAATCTATCTGTTAAAGACTACAACAAACTAGTACATCAGAATATCGTATAAAATAACCTCATAGTACACCAATAAATGGAAATTATTTTGTTAGATGCTCCCAGAAAAACAAAAAAATTTTTCAAAAAAAACTTAGCTAGTATCACATATAATATTGTCATAACGTGGTCTATTGATTACGGCAATTATGCCTTCCAAAATTTGACAGCGTAACTTAATTACTTCACATTACACCTATCCCCTCCACAAGCTTCTCACCAGTCCCCTCAAATGCCATGGTTTTTCATATTTCTATACAAATAATTTGCTCTGCACACAATGCCCTCCTGCCTTTTCTTCACCTACTCTACTTTCAAGGCCAACTTTTCATACCACCTCTTCAGTGAAGCTTTCTGACACCATTTCCCACTACTCCTTGAACCTTCAAAATACTTTTTTCATTGCTGTACAGAATTTTAAAATTTTTCCTAATTAGGAGTGCCCTGGTGGCCTGGTGGTTAAGTACTCAGCACTGTCACTACTATGTCTCGAGCTTGATCCCTGGCCTGGGAGCTTCTGCACGTTGCAGGCATGGCCAAAAAATTTGTCTTCCTAATTATTTAAATGTATGATTCCTTCATTAGACCATAAGCTACTTGATATCACAGAACATGCCTTATTTATATCTGTATTTACTATTAACTTGAAGTGCTGGCAATCAGAAATAACAGAAGCTATTTTTTAAAAGTTTCAGGAAGAACTATCTTAACCCACTTGAAAAATAAAGTGTTTGCCCTGAGCTGAAATGATGTGAGTTTATCATGAAGCAGACTGATAACTTAAATGACTTGGACTATTTGTTACTCTGCCCCTCTGATACTCGTCACATAGCCCACAAGCATAAAAACTATCTGAACAAACGCAAAGAAGCAATCAGACCTTGCTTATACCTACAAGCCAATTATATAATAAATGCAAAAAATTACCCGAAAGGTTTCTTGTGAGGGTAGTCAGAACTTAATCAGAAAAGCCCAAAAGTCACTATTCTTTACTTAGTCAGGTCTTGAGCAAATGTGTATCACTAAGAATTTACACTAAAATAAAATTCACGTAAAATGACTTCCACATGTAAATATTTCTTTTTCTTAGATATCTACCTTCAAAAGAAATTTCATTTCTAAAATCAGAGCTATAACGGAAATGTCTAGAAGCTGTATTGCAAACATGCAAAAATATGGCATTACAATACCCAGTGTATATATACACTCAGCAATATTTAACCTCTCAGGTCAATACGTGGAATATACTGAAAAGCAAACCCGATTCTTGCTGCCTGCAAGTCAAAGTAGCTGATGTAAGATGAATACATGCTTGATTGTTCTTGCCCAACAAACATGCACCTTTAAGTACACACGCGTTAGTAAAGTCTCAACCTATGGTCCTTGAACTACCAGTGAATCATGGAGAGCTTGCTGGTAGCCTAGTACTGCCCGACAAGCAGAAGCAGAAAGCTGGGTAGGGATGGTGAGGGGCAGCAGGTGCAGTGGTCCACCAAATGAAGATAAACCATTCAGGTGGTCTGCAGTGAGGAAAAATGAGAGAATCACTGAATCAGCAAATCGATCATCACGCCCAATTAATATGATCATGCTGCTTACAAAAATCAACCTAATGCTTTCCTGCAACAAGAATGTGTTTTGGTCAAAAAACACAAGAAAGATAACTAATTCACTAACATAAAGATAAAAGTTCCTTATTACTGCTATTAACACTCAATCATTCTCATTAGAAGACTCACCAAGGTCTAGCGCTACCAGCAAGGCACTGCCAACGCTCTGCGTTTACAGGAAGAAAATCAGATTTAAAAATAAAATCCAATAATTACAATTTCTCCATAAGAAGAGTTCAGAAGAGTAAGAATCCAGTGTTGTCACTGCAATGGCCCAGGTTGCTGCTTTGGTTCGGTTCCCTGAATCTGTTAGTTCCCCAGCCCAGGAACTTTTAACATGCTGCAGGCATGGCCACAAAAAAAAAAAGAAAAAACTCTCCATAAGAAAGACAAGTGTTACAGACTAGGATTATCAAAATTCAAAGGAATGAAGATTCCCATCATTTCTAATGGCTTAAATCTTCTATCCATGCTATATAACATAGCAACTGACTCCTAAATATAAAATTAGAGCTGGAAAAACAACCCATTTAATATCCATAATGAGAATCTTTAAAAATGTCTTTCCAACAGAAGTTCCAAGATAATCTTGACTGGGAAAAAATTTCAACACTTTATTTGGCAGAAAACTGAAACTGAGTGGGACTACCTAACGGAAGGTAGCTGATGAGGGAGGGGCTACAACATACCACAAACTGGGGTGCTTACTTCTCAAAGAAGATTCAGCTTTCCCCATATCCCAGTATTTTCCAACTGTAGCTTCCCTGGCCTAACTTCAGTTCTCATACTTACTGGCCCTACTTACCCAGAGTACCACTGTATTTCCAAATTACATTTTCTTGCTATTTTCCTTTTGGTTTTTTCCACACAACTCCACCCCTCCTAGTAAAATCAGCCACCCTGATTTTACATCAAGTAAGTGCCTCCTATTTCACGGTACATCTCTCTCCAATTTGTATGGAATTATATTCATCCCTCTCATAAAGACCCAGAGCTCACCAACACAAAATACGAAAGATTTTTATTTCCACTGTCACACTAGGGATAAAAGGAAGAGACTTAATCTTTAGTCCTAATCATGCTATTTTTGTTTCATTTAAGGCAACAGCCTTGAGGACAAGCAAAATTCAATAAACAACCTAGTTAGATGATGTGTATAAGTGATATATGGGACAATGAAAATACATAAGCAATAGATATGCATGATATTCTTGGTGAAGAAAGTAACCGATATCTTATAAAGGATATGTTTCCTCTAAAGTACACTAACCTGGAAAAGGGCCGTTGGTATATTCTGGGGTTGGATGCCCAAGGAGTCTATCCTGTACTTGGATATGAATTTCTGCACCACAGCAAAATGAAAAGTTCAAACACAAACAGATCTATCAGTTTCACAGGCAAATCTATTTTGTGTTTCCCAACAGTTCAACAAAATTCAGTAAATTAAGCACCTACTACGGTCAGGATCTGAGAGGTGATTTCTCATTTCTCTACCTTTTGTGAAATTTTCATGACTCAGTTCTTAGTACCTTCCTCTTTTTACTTACATACAGCAGTCATTCACTCTTATGCCTTCTGTCAACCTCCCTGGCTGACTCCAAAATCCACATTCATAATTCTGAACACTTAGGAGTTGCATTTCTTTCTCCAAAGAAAATATACAGATGGCCAACAAGCACATGAAAAAATGCTTAACATCACTGATTATTAGAGAAATGCAAATCACAACTAAAAACTACCACGAGACACCACCTCGCACCAGCCAGAATGGCCATCATTAATAAGTCCACAAATAACAAATGCTGGAGAGGGTGTGGAGAAAAGGGAATTCTCCTAAACAGTTAGTGGGAATATAAGCTGGTACAACCACTATGGAAAACAGTATGGAGATACCTTAAAATTCTATACATAGAAATACCATATGACCCAGCTAATCCTACTCTTGGGCATATATCCAGACAAAACTTTCCTTGAAAAAGAAGCATGCCCCTGCATGTTCACTGCAGCACTATTCACAATAGCCAAGACATGGAAACAACCCAAATGTCCATCAACAGAAGACTGGATTAGGAAGATGTGGTATATATACACAATGGAATACTACTCAGCAATAAAAAGAATAAAATAATGCCATTTGCAGTGACATGGATAGAACTAGAGACTCTCATACTGAGTGAAGTTGCCAGAAAGAGAAAGACAAATACCATATGATACCACTTATATCTGGAATCTAATATACGACACCAATGAACCTTTCCACAGAAAAGAAAATCATGGACTTGGGGAACAGACTTGTGGTTGCAAAGGGGGAGGGGGAGGGGAGGAAGTGAGATAGATTGGAAACTTGGGGTTAACAGATGCAGACTATTGCCTTTAGAATGGATAAGCAATGAGATCCTGCTGTGTAGCACTGGGAATTATGTCTAGTCACTTATGATGGAGTATGATAATGTAAGAAAAAAGAATCTATACATGTATGTGCGATTGTACAGTACAAAACTGACAGAACACTGTAAGCCAGCTATAATGAAAAAAATAAAACTCATAAAAATAAATAAATAAGTGGCTGGAAAAGGGAGGTAAAGATGAGCATGAAGAGAGATTAATGTAATAGATTGTTTTTTAATTGTAGGATTTTAAGACCAATAAAGTTATATTGACATGGTAATATATTTAAAAGGTAGTCAAAGAATAGTTTCAGAAACTTTCCTCTTTTGCCATATTTCCTTCATATTACACAGCAAAACTGTCATTAAAAAATACAAGCTATCTGCTGATGTTATCAAAGTGAAGAATAATTACAATATACCCTAGACATAAACATACATATACATATTTACATAGAGGCACGTATATATCACATCTGGATTTCTAAAATATGTCTTAATATTTATTTTTAATTATACTACAGTTTCAAAGAAAACTATTACTCGGTGATAAATTCATGACAAAACAACCTGTGACTTAAAATCAAAATTTAGAGTAAGCATAAGACCAAAAAAAACAGGGAGCTGCATTTCTAAACTTCTACATCATCTTAAATGATGTCTCAACTTAAAAATTCTTCTGTCAAATAAACCTTAACATACTGAAAGATTGTAGTTCCCTGAAAGGTTGCTTTCCCCAGATAGCTCTTTTTTATTCCCCAAAACTTGCCAACCCACCTCAATATTTTTGGTTACCCATGCGCACAAACGTGATTTTTGTGTTTTGTTTTGTTTTGTTTGGCTTTTTAGGGCCGCAATCACAGCATTCGAAAGCTCCCAGGCTAAGGGTCAAATCAGAGCTGCAGCTGCCTGCCACAGCCACAATCACGGCCACAGCCACGCCAGATCCGAGCTGCATCTGTGACCTACACCACAGCTCACAGCAATGCTGGATCCTTAACCCACTGAGCAAGGCCAGGGATTGAACCCGCATCCTCATGAATACTAGTCAGGTTCATTAACCACTGACTAGTTTGTCATGAAGGGAACTCCTGGGATTTTTTTTCTTTTCTCTTCTATATACCTACATCCATAAATAACCAACTCTTGCCATTTTTTTCCCCTAACAGATTCCTTGTTCCAGTCTCTTCCCACTGTGAGCAATCCTATACCAATGCTTCTCAACCTTCAACGTGCATACGAATCATGTGAGAATCCTGTTAAAATGCAGGTTCTCCCACGTGATGCCAATGCTGCTGGCTGAGAGGCCACACCTTTAAGCAGCTGAAATCAACTTTGTTTTCCTTTATTCCCTCAGCACTTGCACAATTTATTCAATGGTATTTTTATCTGTTTAAATAGTATTTCATAGCCGCTTCATGAGTGCATATTTTATTATGCTTTCCTAAAAAAGGCTTCTGACATTCCCAAAATACAGGATCATGATTCCATTTTTTTGGGGGAACAATAGCAACCAATACAACGCTGGGCATATTGTGGGTACTCCATGTTTGCTGCCTGTAAAATACTTCCCCAGGAAACACAATAATCATCTCTTCATTAAAATGATGAAGTGGGTTTATGTACTGCCTTTGTCAACTTTTTAAAAACCCTTTCACAACCTTTCTACCAGATCTGACAGAGGAAATAAGATTAAAGCAGCTTTCTATTTATAGTTAAGCAAATGAAAGTTATACGATCTGTAAATTATTGGTTATAGATTTATTCTTTCCCTATCAGTGAAGGTTTAGTTAAATATATGTATTTAAAACTGAACCTATAAGCACAGGCAACAAAAGAAAAAAACAGATATACTGGACTTCATTAAACTTTTGTGCATCAAAAGACACCATCAAGAGAGTGAAAACGCAACCTACAGAATGGGAGAAAATAACTGCAAATCGTGTATCCTGATAATGGTTTAATACATAGAATATATAAACAATTCCTACAACTCAACAACAAAAACCCCAAACAACCCTATTAAAAAATAACCAAAAACAAAGAGATATTTCTCCAAAGAAGACATTCCCTTTTTTTTCTTGCCTTTTCTTTTTTTGTCTTTTGTTGTTTCAGGGCCACACCCGCTGCATGTAGAGGTTCCAGGCTAGGGGGTCTAATCGGAGCTACAGCTGCCGGCCTACACCACAGCCACAGCCACGCGGGATCCGAGCCGCGTCTGCAATCTACACCATAGCTCACGGCAACGCTGGATCCTTAACCCACTGAGCGAGGCCAGGGATCGAGCTCTCAACCTCCCGGTTCCTAGTCGGATTCATTTCCACTGAGCCATGACAGGAACTCCTGGCCTTTTTTTTTTCAGGGCCATACCCACAGCATGGAAGTTCCCAGGCTAGGGGTCGAATTGGAGCTACAGCTGCCAGCCTACACCACGGTCACAGCAACACCAGATCCTAGCCGCATCTTCGACCTACATCACAACTCATGGCAACGCTGGATCCTTGACCCACCAAGCGAGGCCAGGGATGGAACCTGAATCCTTATGGCTACTAGCTGGGTTCATTTCCGCTGGGCCACAATGGGAACTCACTCCAAAGAAGATATTCTGATGTCAAACAAGCACATTAAAAGATGCTCAGGAGTTACCATTATGGCTCAGCAGGTTAAGGACCCAACATTGTGAGGATACGGGTTTTATCCCTGGTCTCCATCAGTGGGTTAAAGATCTGGCACTACCGTAAGCTGAGGTGTAGGCTGCACACGCAGCTGGGATCCAGTATGGCTGTGGCATAGGACCCAGCAGCAGTTCTGGTTCAACCCCTGGCCAGAGAAGGAATTTCTACATGCCAAAGTGTAGCCAAAGGAAAAAAAAGATGCTCAACATCACTAACCATTACAAAATGCAAACCCGAACCACGATGAGATAACAGTCTCTTCACACACACTAGAAAGGCTATAATTTTTTTTTTTTTTTGTCTTTTTTGCCTTTTCTAGGGCTTCACCTGCGGCATATGGAGGTCCCCAGGCTAGGGGTCTAATCGGAGCTATAGCCGCTGGCCTATGCCACAGCCACAACAACACGGGATCCGAGCTGCGTCTGCAATCTAAACCACAGCTCACAGCAACACCGGATCTTTAACCCACTAAGCAAGGTCACGGATCGAACCCACAGCCTCATGGTTCCTAGTCGGATTAGTTAACCACTGAGCCACGACGGAAACTCCTAGAAAGGCTATAATTTTATTTTTTTGTCTTTTTGCCTTATCTATGGCCGCACCTGCAGCATATGAAGGTTCCCAGGCTTAGGGGTCTAACAGGAGCTGTAGCTGCCGGCCTTCGCCACAGCCACAGCAACGCAGGATCCAAGTCGTGTCTGCAATCTACACCACAGCTCATGGCAATGCTGGATCCTTAACCCACTTAGTGAGGCCAGGGATCGAACCCGCAACCTCATGGTTCCTAGTCAGATTCGTTAACCACTGAGCCACAACAGGAACTCCTAAAGGCTATAATTTTTAAAACAGGAAATAGCAAGTGTTGCTGAAAATGTGGAGAAACTGAAACACTTGCATGTTGCTGGCAGGAATATAAACTGCCACTGTGAGACAGCTTGGCCGTTCTACCCTTTAACCTATCAAGTCCTAGGTTCTCCTAGGATATATCCTAAAGAATTTCAAACAGGCGTTCAAGCTGTTATTTGCACACCAAAGTTCAGAGCTGCATTACACAAACAGCCAAAAAGTGGATGTTCCCACTGCGGCTCAGCAGGTTAAGGACCCAACTAGTATCCATGAGGATGTGAATTCGATCCCTGGCCTCACTCAGTGGGTTAAGGATCCAGCGTTGCCACAAGCAATGCAGTGTAGGTCACAGGCGCAGCTCTGGCATGGCTGTGGCTGTGGTACAGGCCAGAAGCTGCAGCTTTGACTCGACCCCTAGCCTGGGAATTTCCGTATGCTGCAGGTGCAGCCCTGAAAGGAAAAAAAAAAAAAAAGCCAAAAAGTGGAAACAATTCAAATGTCCATCAACAGATGAAGGCATAATCAAAATACAGTATAAACACACAACTGAATATTATTCAGCTAGGGAGTACCTGTCGTGGCTCAGTGGTTAATGAACGCAACTAGTATTCATGAGGACGTGAGTTCGATTCCTGGCCTCGCTCAGTGGGTTAAAGATCTGGCATTGCCGTGAGTGTGGAATAGATCACAGACATGGCTCGGATCCTGAGTTGCTGTGGTGGCTGTGGTGTAGGCAGGCAGCTACAGCTCTGATCACACCCCTAGCCTGGGAACATCCATAAGCTGTGGTTGTGGCCCTAAAAAGACAAATAAATGTAAATATATATATATGTACATATTATTCAGCTATAAAAAGGATTTAGTATTGATACTTACTACAACAGGATAAACCTAGAAGACCTGGTAAATGAAATATACCAACAAAATGATAAATATTGTATGACACTACTCATATGAATTATCTAGAATAGGCAAATTTAGAGACGAGACGTAGACTAGAGTTTACCAGCGGCTGGAAGGAGATACTGCTTAACTGATCCAGAGTTTGTTTGTAGTAATGACAATTTTGGAAATACACAGTGGTGATGATTACATACTGTGAATATGTCACTAAACAGTACACTTAAAAGTGGTTAAAATGGCTACTTTTATATTTATTTACTAAACTTTTAATAAAATGAAACCAGATTAAAGAAAAAAAATAGCATTCTTTATTACAGCCCTGAGTTCAAGTTGACTCTGTCATTTATAAGCTATGCCATGTTAATCAAGTTAATTACTCCCAGCTTCAACCCATTTATAAAATAAGGATATTATCCACCTCCCAGAGTTGTTGAAGACTAAATGAGAATATAACCACAGTACCTGTTACATAAAAAATACAGGATAAATGGTAGCTGTTATTATTCAAAAACCATTGTTCTCATCAAGTAGGTGTTAAGGCTGCTATAAATGGATATCCGAAAGAACTCCACGATATTCTCATGATACTCTGAAATAAAGAAATCAATGTCCAATATTCAGAGTTATCCTCCTGTAAACCTGGAAACTGGTGACCACCTGGAACAGTGACCTTGGGATATCACTGAATGTACAGAATAAATGACACACCCAGAAAGTGAGAATCTACTTTGCACAAAATTATTTTCATCAAATGATCAAAATATGAAAAGAAAGTAATCAGTTGTCTTCAATGAATTTCATATTATTGTTTTCTCCCCATACTTTTCTTATTTTTTAAAAATCATCAGAGATTTATGGGGCATTCCTGTTGCGGCACAGAGGAAATGAATCTGACTAGCATCCATGAGGTTTCAGGTTTGATCCCTGGACCTGCTCAGTGGGTTAAGGATTCAGTGTTCCGTAAGCTGTGGTATAGGTTGCAGACATGGCTCGGATCCTACATTGCTGTGGAGTAGGCAGGAGGCTGTGGCTCCGATTTGACCCCTAGCCTGGGAATCTCCATATGCTGCACGTGCGGCCCTAAAAAGCAAAAAAAAAAAAAAAAATTTCATCAGAGATTTAATTCCTTAGCAAATGCTATGGGCTATAGAGCCTTATCTAGAGGACTAAAGTGAGCACCACAATATCATTATAAATTGAAGAACCATACAAAACATTTGTCTAAATATCAAAACAATTGGAGATTTCAGGAGTGTGGAAGCTTGGAGAGAACAGTTAATCTTGTATAACCTCTCTAATATACTCACCCCTACCCACTTTTGGCCACACCCATGGCATATGGAGGTTCCCGGGCCAGAGATCAAATCTGAGCCACATCTGCAACCTAAACCACAGCTGCAGCATTGTCAGATCCTTAATACACTACCCCAAAGAGCCAGGGATCAAGTCTGCAATGCCACAAAGATAAGCCAGATCATTAACCCACTGCACCACAGCAGGAACTCCCTAAAATGTATCTTCCTTGATTAAAATTAGACATTTAAAAGGTGGGGAGGAGTTCCTGTCGTGGCTCAGCAGTTAACGAACCCAAATAGCATCCATGAGGATGTGTGTTCGGTCCCTGGCCTCATTCAGTGGGTTAAGGATCCAGCATTGCTGTGAGCTGTGGTGTACATCACAGATGCAACTCGGATCTGGTGTTGCTGGGGCTGCGGCGTAGGCCGGCAGCTACAGCTCCAATTAGACCCCTAGCCTGGGAACCTCCATATACCTCGGATGCGGCCCCCCCCCAAAAAAAAAAGATGGGCAGTTCCCTTAGGGCGCAGCAGGTGATGTCACTGCAGCAGTCCGGGTCGCTGCTGAAGTGTGGATTCAATCCCTCACCTGGAAACTTCTGCATTTCCTGGGCACAGCCAAAAAAAAAAAAAAAAAAATTGTCAAAGTAGCTGAAACTTGGGAGTTCCCGCTTCAGCAAAGTGGGTTACGGAACGGTTTGCAGCAGCTCAGGTGACTGCCGAGGTGCTGGTTTGATCCCTGGCCCCCGCCCTGTGGGTTAAGGATCCAGCATCACCTCAGCTGTGTCATAATTTGCAGTTGCAGGTCGGATTCAATCTGTGACTCAGGAACTTCCGTATGCCACAGGTGTGGCCAAAAAAAAAAAAAAAGCTGAAACTCAAAAACTGAATTCTAGGCAAGGTATGATGCCATAAGATACTACAAATGATCCCAAAATGATAACACAAATCTTACAATGTGAATTAAGCCGTTTCCATATTCTATAATCATTTACAAAAATTTCCCAAATTCCTTGAAAGAAGTAATCCACCTAGAAAGAAGTTTTTCTCAACAACACACAATTATTTGCTTACTTTTGACACAGATTCAGAGGAAAAGGGGCAGTACAGTATCTCAAAAAACCAAAACTTTTTTTTAAAAAGTCATTTTATACTAAGTCTGGCTGAATTCTGAACGTGAAGCCATTCTAAAATGGTGATGTTTGCATAACACTGTAAATGTAATTAAATCTGTCATGAAAAGCTTAAATCTGTCATGAAAAGCATTGGAAGACTGTATTTTATTCCATATTGACAAAAAAAAACCTTTTCATAGCTGAACATATCCAGATTAATGATACATGTGAAAAAGTGAGGGATCTATGCCAACCCAACATCCTTTAGGAAAAGTCTTTCCCTTCCCAACAAATACTGACTATAATCAGCAAAGAACTACTTAACATGTTAACCTGAAACATTCACCTGAGCTAATTCCTTCAAATCACAATTAACTCTTTAACTACTGAGACGAAAAAGGAGAAAATAAAGGCTTCCATAATTAAATTCCAGGAACAATCCCTTTATCCCACACAAGTCATTCCTTCATCCGTTACATCGGGGCCATGCCTTCTCTCCAAAAAATAAAATAAAGCGGTATTGATAGTTGATGTTCCTTTTTTCTAAACCTTACTCTCATAGCTTAAGATCCAGAGAACCCAGTTCTCGAAGAAATTGATACTACCGCTATCTAACTAAATACCAATGGTAATAAATTACCAAAAACTAAGGCATCTTGCTTTTAAAAAAGACCAAACTAATAATGACTGGCTGGTCATAAGTCACACTACCAAAAGGCTTAAGTAAAATTGTTCAAGGGCATTACCAACGAGAGAAAAACGTTTAAAAGTTAATTAACACTAACACCACCTAAAACAAGCACATTACCTTATACTTCCTAAAACTAAAAAATAACTAACTATAGTTCTGTCCCATTAATGACCACCTCACTGGCAGAAGAATCATTCTGACCCCCAATGTGATCTTAACCCAAGGTGGTTTTAAGTCATGCCCCTATCTTCCTGCTTTGTTTTCACTGAGAATCTTATTGTTAATGAGCCAAGCAATTATGCTATCACTTGACATGCACTATAAGGTACCATTTTCATGGGCCTTTTTTTATTTTTCAAGACACTTCACTGAGTTCTTAAACTATCTGCCCAGGATTTAGTCATCAAGGATGCCCATACATCTTAATGAAGTGGCGAAGCTAAACATCATTAATTCAGGAAATTCGTCAGCCAAAAGTTAGGTGTACACGGTTTACAGATGGAGCTTAGTGACAGACAAGCAACTGGCCTAAACGCTAGCATGTTAAGAAAAAGCTGTAAACCCTCCCAACCCCAAAACGATTTAGTTTAGGAACTTTTAAGTATGCCCCACATTCTGAGACATCCAGCATAAGGTTGGAACAAAACCAACACTGTCGTCTTTGCTATTCCTAAAAGCTGTTTCTTCTTCAACTTAAAACTCTGTCCTCTAGACAGCTATGGAATAGAATCCTCAAGAGATCGTTTAAGCAAAGGTAAAATTAACTGTATTATTATTTTGCTGTACCACAACACCGATTGAATTTAAACATTTCTCCTCAGCAAGCTGCTATTTACAATAAAGTAGAAGTGCGTCCCGTGTCACAAAAAAACTTTTAAAAGTACCGATCCTACTGGGCTAAGTCGAACTCAGGTATTTGTACTTTTATCCTACCTGTTTTCCTTTACGTAAGACGGTTAGGAATTGGACTAGCCCACCCCGACAGCACACTGGCCCAGCACCCCCAAGCTGCAGCAAGAAGCCACGTTTTAACTCAGGCAGACCGTTTCCCCACCCCTCGTTAAAACACCGCCTGTGGCCACTTGAGACTTCCCAAGCCGAGCTCCAGAAACTTGCAGGTTTAAATGGCCAAATTGGAACCAACCAGGGCAGCTGTCATCTGAAACTCAGGAAAGCTGAGACCAGCCAACTCTGCTGAACAAGGACGGGTGCGGAGAGATGTGGCGGGGCCCGTCGGAGGGAATGCATTAGGCTCCCCCCCCCACCCCCCACCCCATCAATTCGCTTTTCTGCAACCCCAGCGCCGCCATCCAGTTCCTGAATAATTAAACGGGCTGGAAAGGGAGAGAGGTGGCCCGAGAGGCAGTTTCTGGTCCGAGTTTCCTGAGCCGAGGCGGTGGGGTTGAGAGGCCGAGGGCGACATCCCTGGCGCGCGGAGGGCTTTTCTCGGGGGCGGGAGATTAAAGGGGGCGACCCCGCGGCCGGCCGGAAGCGGAGCGCAGGCAGTGACGTGGAGGAGGGGATGACAAAGGGGCTCGGGGGGCCCGGCCGCGCGGCCCCCGGGCCCGCAAGGGCCGGGACAGGTGGCCGGGCCTGGCCGGGAACAATGGGGGGCCGAGGCTGCCCCCTGGCGCTCACCTACCTCCGGTGCCCTCCGAGTTCTCGTTGAGGCTGCCCGAGGAGTCGTGCTGGGCGCCCACACACCCGCCCATGGGGGCCCCCGGCGCCTCGTCCGCCACCTCCGGGCGCTCGTCCGGGCCCGCCGCCGCCGCCGCCGCCGCCGCCGCCGCCGCCGCCTCCTCCTCAGGCGCCGCAGCTGCCGCTACCACCGCCGCCGCCGAGCTCCGGCCAGGCGCGCCGCTCCGCTCGCCCGCCGCGGCCCAGCCTCCGCCCCCCCTCGCCGCTCCACCCACCGCCTTGGCTCGGCCCCTTCCTCCGCGCCCACCTCAGTCCCCGGGCCGCCCGCCTGGCAGGCCTGGCCCTCGCACCGCCCTCGCCTCCGGCTCGGCCCCGCCAGGCCGGAGCTGGCCCATCCCGGGCGGGCCGCAGCGCCCGCCTCACCCTCTCACAGCCCCGCACACGCGCGTCCAGGCAAGCCCCGCACCAGCGCCGCCCGTCCGCCAGGCCCCATCGGCCCCCGCCCCGCGGCGCCGCCCTCCGCACCCGTGGCCTGGGCTTCGCCGGGCTCGCCCGGAACCGCCGGGGAGGGCGGGGCCGTAGGAGGCCGCGCGCTGATTGGCTGCGGGCGGGGCCGCGGGCGGAGGGGAGGGGGAGAGAGGAGAGCTGGAGAGAGGAGGGGGGCTCTGAACCGGTGGAAAGGGGGTGACGGGAGGATTAGCCCGGGAGAAGAGGCTGGGAAAGCAGGCGCGGAGAAAGGACAGGGAAGAGGAGAAGAAGAAAGGGAAGAAGCAGAGAGAGAAAGAATGGAGGAACAAAAGTGAGGAGAAGTAGAAAGGGGCGCAATCGAGTTTCTGACTCCTTTGCGGGCGTCAGCTCTTTCTCTTTCTGGTAGATGCGGGTGGGCGGGGGGGGGCACAGAGAAGGAAGACTCGCAGGCGGGTTCCCAAAAAGCTGGCGGAAGGGGACTCGTGGCTGAAGGTTGAAGTCCCGGCACCTTTAGGATTTGTGTAGAGTTCAGAGGGTTGGTACCCCCAGTCTGGGCTTCCCCTGGCCTGCCCAACCTCCAAACCCCCTAAAATCTCCGTGCCCCATTATTAGACATACAGGCGGTCACTGTGGTTGCAAACTGAACTCAGATTATAGAGGCGAGGCATCCGGTGCCAAGAGAGATAAGCGCGGACTAGTTCAGGGGGCGTGGGTTTGTTTCATTTTCACAGGATTGATTATTCAGACGCCACGCTACGTCTCAAGATCCTTCCTTTAAGTATCTTAAATCGTCTGTGGAACAAAGTGAAATAGAAATAAATAAAATAGGCAGCTTTTTCTAAACTAGAATTTGGTACACTGACCACGCCCGACATTCTTGGCGGTTGCTATCCCAGCCTAAGCCAATTGTTAATGGTCCCTTCAGAATTGTGCTTCTTGCTATGATTCCTTAACATTTTCATCACCCTGTTTGGGCCTTTCTAAAGCTTATTTCTGCCTAAGAGCTGTTATAACTATCTGCTCCATTTTTATAATCAGACTTTTTTCTTTAAACATCCTGGGTCAGCTTTTGCTTAGTATTAAAAAAAATAAGTAAAATACCTAGAAAAGAGACTCAATGCAGATTGGAATTTGCATTTAAATATATACACTGATGGTGGGAGTGTACCTCAGTTCAGTCTTTTTGCAAAGCGATTTGGGAGTGCAGATCAAAAACCTTAGGAATGTTCATACCCTATGACTCAGGATTATCCCACATGTGGGAATCTGGCTCACAGAAATAGTCCAAAATGGAGACAAAGATTTCTGTCTTTGTAGTCATTTGATAACCAGATAAAAATGAATGTTCAACAAACAAAACCCAGTACTTATGTGAAAACACCAAAGTGCCTTGTGAGAAATAGAAGTCTGCTATATTAAATTTATACTGACAAATTATCATTGCCCTGGGTAGTCGTGAACATTCAAAGAGCTTATATGCAAGTGACGTCTTCATGAGTTTTCAGGCATTGCTCTGATACTCAGGTACTCTATGTCATAAAGCCTTCTATCTGATCATTCTCAGCTAAGTATTCACATTGGCAGACAGACATCAATTCATCACCTCCCCGAAGGAGAGAAGCCACATGCTGATATCTTCAAAGGAATTGCTTTGTCCTAAATTTTGCTCTAGAAATTGCAGAAACCAAGGCTTCCACAATGTCTATTAAACAGATGGTAGGCACCCAAGTGAGGAGTGCTTTCCGAGGAGCCCGGAGGAGTTGGCACCAGGAGGAGAAAGCAATGTCACTGAGAAAATCTGAGCCCATCGATGTTCTCCACCCTGCCTCTATCTTAGAACACAGACACAAATTCCCAGCAGTTAGTGATGTGGCAATTAAGGACCCCACAGTGTCTAGCTTCTGTCCTGTATCAGCTATATGACCTTAAATTTTCTGTAGCACTTAGTTTCTTCATTTGTAAAATCATCCCAATAGCAACGCTCCAAGCTCCGTGGGAACTTTTTATCAGCTCCTCTTTACTTCACCTCTAGCCTATCTAAACTTACTGCCTCGCTCCATCCACTTAAGATGTTATATAGCTACGAAGGGAACTCCTTAAGATGTTTAATAGAATGGTGCCTTTTTTGTGTGCTTTTCTACTTCATTATAACATCTTTATTGAGGTATAATTCATATACCCTATATTTTGCCAATTTAAAGTACAGGATTCGGGAGTTCCTGTTGTGGCTCGGTGGTTAACGAATCCGACTAGGAACCATGAGGTTGCGGGTTCGATCCCTGGCCTTGCTCAGTGGGTTAAGGATCCGGCATTGCTGTGAGCTGTGGTGTAGGTCACAGACATGGCTCGGATCCTGTTTTGCTGTGGCTGTGGTGTGAGCTGGTGGCTACAGCTCCAATTAGACCCCTAGCCTGGGAACCTCCATATGCCGTGGGTGCAACCCTAGAAAAGACAAAAAAACAAACAAAAAAAAAGAATAGAACCAGCATAAGATCCAGCAAGTCTACTTCTGAGTATTTACGCAAAGAAAATGAAAACACTAACTTGAAGAAGATATGTGTACTTCCATGTTTACTGCAGTACTGTTTATAATAGCCAAGATAGGTAAACAACTTAAATGTCCATTAATGAATGAATAAAATGTGTACGTGTATGATGGAATATTATTCAGCCATAAAAAAGGAGATCTTGTCATCTGTGACAACATGAATGGACCTTGACGGTATTATACTATGCAAGATAATTCAGAGAAAGATAAATACCGTATGGTCTTACTTACATGTGGAATCTAAAACAAAAAAACAATGAAGCTCATAGAGAACAGATAAGAACCAGAGGCAGTAGGTGAGGTGTTAGCAAAATGGGTGAAGGAGTCAAAAGGTACAAATAAGTAATCGGAATGCAAGGTACAGAATGGTGGCTATAGTTTATAATACTTCATTGCATATTTGAAAGTTGCTAATGGACATTTTATACAAACTGAATCATAGGAGGTCTTTTGTGAGTGGCTTCTTTTACTATGTTTTCATGGTTCATCCAAGTTGTAGCATATTCATTCATTTTAAATGACAATAATATTCCATTGTGTGGATATCTGTATAACAGTTGATGAACGTTTGTTTCCACTTTTTGGCTATTAGGGATATAGCTGTCTTTTTTTTTTTTTTGGTCTTTTTGCCTTATCTAGGGCCGCACCTGCGGCATATGAAGGTTCCCAGGCTAGGGGTCTAACAGGAGCTTTAGCTGCCGGCCTTCACCACAGCCACAGCAACGCGGGATCTGAGCCGCGTCTGCAACCTACACCACAGCTCACTGCAACGCCAGATCCTTAACCCGCTGAGCAAGGCCAGGGATTGAACCCACAACCTCATGGTTCCTAGTTGGATTTGTTAACCACTGAGCCACGATGGGAACTCCAGGGATATAGCTGTTATGAACATTCATGTACAAGTTTTTGTGTGAATGTAGGTTTTCAGGAGTTCTGGGTATTACCTAGCAATGAAATGCTTGGTCATATGGTAACTCAATGTTTAAGTTTCTGAGGAATTGGCAAACTGAGTTTTCCAAAACAGCTATACCATTTTACATCCCTACAAGCAATTTATAAGGCAATATAAAATGATACAGCCATTTTTGTAAGGTATCTCCCTGAGGTTTTCACTTGCATTTCCCGAATGATTAATAGTGTTGAGTATGCTTATTTCATGTGCTTAGTGATCATTTGTATATCTGATTTTGGAAAGATATCTACTCAGCTCCTTTGTTCATTTTAAAGTTGGATTATATGTCTTTTTATATTGAGTAGTAAGGGTTTGTCATATGTTCTTTTCTTTGGCCACTCCAGAGGCCTGTGGCAGTTTCTGGGCCAGGGACTAAACCCATGCCACAGCGGTAACCTGAGCCCCAGCAGCAACCTGAACCACAGCAGTGACAATGCCAGATCCTTAACCGGATAAGCCACAGAGAATTCTTCAATGCTCTGTACTTTTAAGTGCATAAGTTTTGCATAGCTTTTTTCAGATGTATCCCTAAGGACTTTATTTTTTGGTATTATCAAAAACAATACTGTTTTTATAATTCCAGTTACTGCTTGTCGTTGCTAGTACGTAGAAATACAGTTGGCTTTTGGTTGTTGATCTTATATCATGTAATCTTGCTAAAACATTTGTCTCTTCTAGTAGCTCTTTTAAGAGATTCCATTGGATTTACTAAGATGATCATGTTGTCTGTGAATAAAGAGAATTTTACTTCTTTTCCGGTTGGTATGTGTTGCTTTTCTTTTCCTTGCCTAATTTCACTGATTAGTAGGCATTATAATGTTGAATGGAAATGGTAAGAGCAGACATCCTTATTTGTTCCTTTTCTTAAGGGAAAAACATTCATTCTTCACCATCAAGTATGATGCCAGCTGTAGGCTTATTTTTAAATAGTGTGGCTAAATATACATAACATGGTAGTTAGCAGTTTTAAACTGTACAATTCAGGGGCATTAAGAACATTCATGTTTCAGGGGTAGGGGGTAGGGGTTTGGGGTTAGTAGATGCAAACTACTGCATTTGGAATGGATAAGCAATGAGATCCTGCTGTATCGCGCAGGGAACTATAATTACTTGTGATGGAGCATGATGGAGGATAATGTGAAAAAAAGACTGTATATAAATGTATAACTGGGTCACTTTGCTATACAGCAGAAATTGACAAAACACTGTGAATCAACTACCATAAAAAATTTAAGGAGTTCCCGTCATAGCTCAGCAGTTAACAAACCCAACTAGTATCCATGAGGACACAGAATCAATCCCTGGCCTCATTCAGTGGGTTTAGGATCCGGCATCGCTGTCAGCTGTGGTGTAGGCCGGCAGCTACAGCTCTGATTTGACCCCTGGCCAGGGAACCTTCATATGCCTTGGGTGTGGCCCTAAAAAAAAAAAAGGGAAGGATAAGACAAAAAAAATTTTTTTAAAAA
Organism: Catagonus wagneri; assembly: GCA_004024745.2. Classification (NCBI taxonomy): domain Eukaryota; kingdom Metazoa; phylum Chordata; class Mammalia; order Artiodactyla; family Tayassuidae; genus Catagonus; species Catagonus wagneri. Next base: position 1,398,673 of record PVHT020000165.1, on the reverse strand, counting down.
GAAAACGTTCATGTTTTGCAACCATTATCACTATCTAATTCCACAATGTATTAATCACCCCAAAAGGAAACCTGATACCCATTAAGTCCCTCCCCATTCCTCTTCCTCCAAGCCCCTGGCAGCCGCTAAAATGCTTTCTATCTCCATGGATATACCTATTCCGGATATTTTGTATAGATTGAGTCATATTACAGGTGATATTTGGTGTCTGGCTTCTTTCACTTAGCAGGAATAAATACTTCATTCCTTTTTGTGAAGGAGTAATATTTTATTATGGATTTTATTATAGATATACCACATCTCATATATTCATTCATCTGTTGATAGATATTTGTGTCGTTTCTACCTTTTTTTTTTTTTGTCTTTTTAGGGCCGAACCCAAGGCATATGGAACTTCCCAGGCTAGAGGTCAGCTTGAGCTGTAGCTGCCAACCCACGCCACAGCCACAGCAAGGCGGGATTCAAGCCATGTCTGTGACCTACACCACAGCTCACGGCAATGCCGGATCCTTAACCCACTGAATGAGGCCAGGGATCAAACCTGCATCCTATGGGTACTAGACAGATTCGCTTCCGCTGCACCACAACAGGAACTCCTATTTCTACCTTTTGACCATCATGAATTCTGCTATTATGAGCATTCACGTACAAATTTTTGTTTGGACATGGGTCATATGGTAACTCTATGTTTAATTTACCGAGGAATCACCAAACTGTTTTCCACAGTGGCTATATCCTTTCACCTTCCCATCAGCAACACATGAGGGTTCCAATTTCCCCACATCCTGGACAACACTTGCTATTGTTGCAACTTGAGTCGTTGCTTTTGTTGTTGTTATTATTATTATAACCGCCTTATCGACTGTATAGTGGTATCTCATTGTGATGTTGAGTTGCGTTTCTTTAATGACTAGTGACATTGAACATCTTTACATGGGCGTGTTACTCTTCCTTGGAGAAATGGCTGTTCAAGTCCTTTTTCCCATTTTTAAATGTAGCTTTTCTTTTTGTTGTTTGAATTGTAAGAAGTTAGCTGTAGGTTTTTAATACATGTCCTTTTAATTTTATTATATTTATCTTTTAATTTTTAATTTTTATTTTTGGCCATGCCCATGGTATGCAGAAGTTCCTAGGCTAGGGATCAAACCCAAGCCACAGCAGTGACAATGCTTAATCCTTAACTGCCATGCCTCTGGGGAATGCCCAGATGTCCTTTTTATTTATTTATTTAAGCCACAACTTCGGCATGTGGAAGTTCCCAGACCAGGGGTCAAACCTGCAGCGATCTGAGCCACAGCAGTGACATCGCTGGATCCTTAATCTTCTGAATTACCAGGGAATGTCCTAGATGTCCTTTTTAGATTGAGGAAGTTTCTTACCATTTATAGTTTACCAAGAGGTTGGTTTTTGCTTTTTTTTTTTTAGGGCCGCACCTGTGACATATGGAAGTTCCCAGGGTCGAATCAGAGCTATAGCTGCCTGCCTATGCCACAGCCACAGCAATGCTAGATCCCTGACACACTGAGCAAGACCAGGGATCAAACCTGCATCCTCATGGGTACTAGTCAGATTCGTTTCCACTGTGCCACAACGGGAACTCCCTGTTTTGTTTTTTGATTTTTTTTTTTTAATCAAGAATGGTTTGCCAGTGCTCGCTTCAACAGGACATGCTAAAATTAGAACAATACAGAGAAGATTCGCAGGTCCCTGAGCAAGAATGACACCAAAATTCATGAAGTGTTCAATACATTTTTTCTTTTTAGGGCCACACCTATGGCATATGGAAGTTCTTAGGTTAGGGGTCAAACCTGAGCTGAGCAGGCCTATGCCATAGCCACAGCAATGCCAGGTCCAAGCTGCATCTGTATGCTATGCCACAGCTTGCAACAGCACTAAATCCTTAACCCACTGAGCCAGGCCAGGGATCAAACCCGCATCCTCATGGACACTATGTTGAATTCTTAACCCGCTGAGCCACAGCAGGAACTCTGTGTTTCATATCTTTAAAAATGACAATAAAGGAGTTCCCGTCATGGCACAGTGGTTAACAACTCCGACTAGCAACCTTGAGGTTGTGGGTTCAATCCCTGGCCTTGCTCAGTGGGTTAAGGATCCAGCGTTGCCGTGAGCTGTGGTGTAGGTTGCAGACGCGGCTAGGATCCTGCGTTACTGTGGCTGTGGCGTAGGCCGGCGGCTACAGCTCCGAATAGACCCCTAGCCTGGGAACCTCCACATGCCGCGGGTGCGGCCCTAAAATGACAAAAGGAAAAAAAAAAGACAGTAAAAACAAAAATAAACCATGGGACCTAATTAAACTCAAAAGCTTTTCCACAGCAAAGGAAACCATTAAAAAAATGAAAAGACAGCCCACAAAATGGGAGAAAAATCTTTGCAAACAATGCAACTGACAAGGCCCTAATCTCCAAAATATACAAACAACACAGCAACAAAAAAACAACCCAATCAAAAATGGGCAGAAGAACTAAACAGACATTTCTGCAAAGAAGACATATGAATGGCCAGTAGGCACGTGAAAAAAATGCTCAGCGTTACTATTATTAGAGAAACGCAAATCAAAAATACAATGAGATATCACTTCACACCAGCCAGAATGGCTATCATTAATAAGTCTACAAATAACAAATGCTGGAAAGGGTGTGGAGAAAAGGGAACCCTCCCACACTGTTGGTGAGAATGTAAATTGGTACGATCACAACGGAAAACAGATGAAAGTTCCTCAGGAAACTAAATATAGAACTTCTGTAAGATCCAGCAATTCAACTCCAGGGCATATATCTCTACAAAACTATAACTTGAAAATATACATGCACCCCTATTTTACTGCAACACTATTCACAATAGTCAAGACATGGAAACAACCTAAATGTCCATTAACAGCTGAATGGATTAAGAAGATATGGTACATATACCCCATGGAATACTATGCAGCCATAAAAAAGAACAAAATAATGCCATTTGCAGCAACGTGGATGGAACTAGAGATTCCCATACTAAGTGAAGTCAGAAAGAGAGACAAATACTATATATCACAAGTGGAGTAAAAAATGGCACAAATAAACCTATCTACAAAACAAAAACAGACTCACAGATTACCTCTTCTGGTTGCTAAGAGGTAGGGGGGAGGAAGCGGGATAGACAAGGAGTTTAAGGCTAGTAGATGCAAACTATTATATTTAGAATAGATAAGCAATGAGGTCCTACTGTACAGCACAGGGAACTACATCCAATCTCTTGGGATAGAACATGATGGAAAATAGGATGAAAAAAGAATATATATACATATATATATGACTAGGTCACTATGCTATACAGCAAAAATTGATACAACACTGTAAATCAACTGTAAATCATAATAAAAAAAAATAAAGTCACCGACACCAGATGGTCCCCCAACCAAATATACAATTACTTCTGACTCAAACAAGACAACTTGTGAAAAGGTAATTGTGAGACATTGAGTTTTGATAACTTTGAAAATGACTTATTTTTTGACAAATAAGCAACAACAACAACAAAAAGAATGGTGTGGCGAATGCACTTTGGGGGGCATCTACTGAGATGGTCATGATTTTTCCTTTTTAGTTCGTTATGATGATGAATTACACTAGTTGATTTTTAAATATTAAACCAATCTTGTATTCCTTGGATAAATCTGACTTGATCATGCTGTTTGTCCTTATTATATACTGTTGAATTCACTTTACTAAAATTTTGTTCAGAACTTTTGCATCTATGTTTATATGCTTATGAGGGATATTTGTCTATTGTTATTTTTCTTTAATGTTTTTTCTTTAGTTTTGGTATCAATAGCCCTTCAAGTTTTTTTTTTTTCTTTGCTTTTCAGGCCCATGACATATGGAAGTTCCCAGGCTAGGGGTTGAATTGAAGCTACAGCTACTGGCTATGCCACAGCCACTGCAATGGGGATCCAAGCCACATCTGTGACCTATACTGCAGCATGCAGCAATGCTGGATCCTTATCCCACTGAGCGAGGCCAGACACTGAGCCAACCTGTATCCTCGTAAATACTAGTCAGGTTCATCACACAGTGAGGCACAATGGGAACTCCCCATTTCAAGTTTTTAGAAGGGAAAAAGTAACTCTAAAGAACAGAGGAGGAGTTCCCTGGTGGCCTAGTTAGTTAAGGATCTGGCATTATCACTGCGTGGCTCTGGTCACTGCAGTGGCTGGGGTTCATTTCCTGGCCCAGGAACTTCTACATGTTCCGGGTGCAGCCAAATAAATAATGAAAAAAAAAGAACAGAGGAAAGCCTGATTAAAAAGCAGCCATACTCTTTGGGGCTGGGATAGTCCCTCTAGGGTTGAAAGCCAGACCTTCTCAGAGAGGACATGGACACAATCTGGCGTATAGTAGAGTGGTCACTCTTATTCTGCACCAGAGAAATTGCCGGAAAGTCACTCTCCAGGATTAGCTAGAAATCTGTCCTGTAGGGTGCTAGAAATTGTCTTACCAGAGCCATTCTGCTATCAATCTACTGGAGAGGGAGTGCTTGGGGAAGCTATTGTTGGCTAGGTGTTGGCTCCTGTGATTGCAGGAGCTAGACCTTGGAGAAGCTGCAGCCATTGCAAGAGCCTGTTGCTGGAGCGGCTGTGTATCCTGACAGAGGTAGGCAATGGACAGGAGGCACACATCACAGGAACCTGGACCTGGAGAAGTTACCCAGGCTGCAGCAAGCCTACTGAATGAGCCAGTGGGAATTCCTCCTGCAATGTCTCTCCAGTGCCCTCTATTGTCAGAGCTAAATATTGTGCCTACTGGCACAGGGACAAAATTGAAAGGGCCCATATCCATTTACACAGAGGGGACACACAATAATATGATAACTGTCATAATTTTCTATCTGAACATTTTATTTTATTTTTTTGTCCTCTTGTCTTTTTAGGGCCATGCCTGCGGCACATAGAGGTTCCCAGGCTAGGGGTTCAGTCGGAGCCGTAGCTGCCACCCTATGCCAGAGCCACAGTAACGCTGGATCTGAGCCACATCTGCAACCTACACCACAGCTCACGGCAACATCCATATGCCATGAGTGTGGCCATAAAAATAAAACAAAAACCCCCACCAAGTTCAGATGGTTTCATAAGAGAATTTTACCAAATATTTAAAAAATAGTCCTGGAGTTCCCGTCGTGGCGCAGAGGAAACAAATCCAACTAGGAACCATGAGGTTGCAGGTTTGATCCTGGGCCTTGCTCAGTGGGTTAAGGATCCAGCCTTGCTGTGGCTGTGGTGTAAGCCAGCTGCTATAGCTCCGATTAGACCCCTAGTCTGGGAACCTGCATATACTGTGGTTGCAGCCAGTCCTATTGCTACATAAATTGTTTGAGTGGAGAAAAATGAAGGTAAACTTCTAAATTCTTTCTATGATGCAGGTTAACTGCAAGTTGATTAAATCTACATACAAGATAAAATTATAGAACAATGTAATTCACAAACACTGATTTAAGAATCCAAAATTTAGCAAACAAAAATTTAAGCTATAAACCATGACCAAGTGGGGGTTACAGGAATGCAAAGATGGTTCAACATTAAGAAATCTAGGAGTTCGTGTTGTGGCACCGAGAAGTGAATCTGACATATCCATGAGAATGCAGTTTCAATCCCTGGCCTTGCTCAGTGGGTCGGGGGTCTGGCGTTGCCATGAGCTGTGGTATAGGTCGCAGATGCAGCTTGGATCCCACATTGCTGTGTCTGTGGTGTAGGCTGGCCTGGGAACTTCCATATGCTGCAAGTGCAGCCCTAAAAAAAAAAAAAATCTATTAATATAATTTGACATACTTATACCTAAGAAGAAAAATCATGTTGTTATTCCCATAAGAACTAAGAAGAAAAACCATGGGATTATCTCCACATATGCTTTAAAAACTTTGACAAAATTCAACATCCATTCCAAAAAAAAAAACAAACAAAAAAACAATGGAACAAACAAATAAAAAAAAAAGTCCTTGAGGAAATAAGAATGGATGGACACTGCCTTAACATGATAAAATCTATATACCTTAGTCCTAAAGTCAGAATCTCAATTAAGCAGAAAACACCAAAGATCAGGAATAAAGCAAAGATACTAACTTCACTAATACTTAACATTGTGATGAAGGTATAAGCCAAGGCAATTAGACAAAAAAAGTAAGATAGGCATAAGAATTGAAAAGAAATTAAATATAACAATCTCTATTTGGCAAAGAGATGATAGCGTATCTGGTAAATCCTAGGAAATCAATGATAATATTAATTCAAACAATACAAGAATTCTGCCCATTACAGTATATAAAATTAACACACAAGTGGCTAAGATGGCAGTGTAGGGGGACCCTGAGCTCACTTTCTTCCATGGGCACACCAAAATTACAACTATTCACGGCGAAACCATCGGTGAGAACAAACCAAAGATGAGCAGAAAAGAATCTCACAACTAAAGATACAAAAAACAACCATGACAAGACAGGTCAAAGGGGTGGAGACACGGTTCAGTCAAGACCCACACCCCCAGGTAGATGACCCATAAATGGGAAGACAATTGCAATTGCAAAAGTTCTCCCCAGGGAGTGAGAGGCCTGAGCCCCACACTGGGCACCCCAGCCCAGGGGTTCTGCATCAAAAGATAAGCCCCAGAACATCGGGTTTTGAAGACAAGCGGGGCTTGTGCATGGGAGGGAGGCTGCAGGAAATAGAGACTGTTCTTAAGAGGTGCATGTAAAATCTCACCTGCTCTGATACCCAGCACAGAGGCAGTAAATTGAAAAGATCCCGGGTCAGGAGTTCCCTCCGTGGCTCAGTGGTTGATGAATCCCACTTGTTTACATGAGGATGTGGCTTTGATCCCTGGCCTCGCTCAGTGGGTTAAGGATCTGGTGTTGCCGAGAGCTGTGGTGTAGATCACAGATTTGGCTCGGATCTGGCGTTGCTGTGGCTGTGGCATAGACCAGTGTCTGTAGCTCCCATTCGACCCCTAGCCTGGGAACCTCCATATGCTGCGGGTGTGGCCCTAAAAAGACAAAAAGAAAAGATCCCAGGTCACATATACTTGCTGATCTTAGAAAGCCTCCCAGAGAGGCAGGAGGCAACTGGGAACTCCTTCTGGGCATATAGATACTGGCAGCAGACATTTTGGGGAGCTCTATATACCACAAGAATGCTGGTTTCAACAAGTGCCATTTTGGAGTCCTCCTCTAACCTGTTAGTGTTGGGGGCTTAATTGTCCATCATCTGGTTGTCATCAGTCCTGGAAACACCCAAGCAACTAGTCAGTGAGAATCCAGCCTCACCCACCAGCAGACATAGGACCTGGCCCCCGGCCACCAGCAGATGAGCACCAACCAGCCCTAGGACCCTCTGAGCCCTACAGCCAGTGACACCAGGAGCCAGCCCTGTCCACCAGCAGGCCGGGGCCAACATGGGCCCAAGCCCAGCTGCCTGTCCCGCTAGAACTCAGCCCTGCCCAGTCATCAGGGCCCAGCAATCAAAGAGAAATTATGAAAACAATCTCATTTATAACTTGCATCAAAAAGAATAAAATGATAAGCAATAAATCTAACCAAGGAGGTAAAAGACCTGTACTCAGAAAACTACTACGATATTGATGAAAGGAATTGAAGACAACACAAATGGAAAGATGTACTGTGCCCATGGATTGGACTAATTCATACTGTAAAAAGGACCAAATTACCCAAACAATCCACAGATTCAATGCAAACTGCATCAAAATGCCAATGGCAGTATTCACAGAATTAGAACAAACAATTCAGAAATTTGTATGGAAACACAAAAGACCCTGAAAGCTAAAAAAAAAAATCTTGAGAAAGAAGATCAAAGCTAGAGGTATCACACTCCCTGATTTCAAACTATAAAACTGCAGTTTTATTTATATATATATTTTTTTATTTGTTTATTGATTAATTAATTAATTAATTAATTTTGCTTTTTAGGGCCACATCCGCAGCATATGGAGGTTCCCAGGCTAGGGGTCCAATCAGAGCTACAGCTGCCGGCCTATGCCACAGCCACAGTAACATCACAGCAACCTACACCACAGCTCATGGCAATGCCGGATCCTTAACCCACTGAGCGAAGCCAGGGATTGAACCTACATCCTTATGGATACTAGTCAGGTTTGTAACCTGCTGAGCCATGATGGGAATTCCCAGAAATGCATTTGTTTGTTTGTTTTGTCTTTTGTCTTTTTTTAGGGCTGCACCTGAGGCATATGGAGGTTCCCAAGCCAGGGATTGCATCAGAGCTGCAGCTGCCGGCCTACGCCACAGCCACAGTTAACACCAGATCTGAGCTGTGTCTGCAACCTACACCACAGCTCAGGGCAATGCCAGATCGTTAACCCACTGAGCAAGGCCAGGGATCAATCCCCAGTCCTTCTGGATATTAGCTGGGTTCATTAACCACTGAGCCACGACAGGAACTCTCTTTTGTTTAAGAAATACATTTTTTTTAATAGTGTTGGGACCACTGGAAAATCATTTGAGGAAAAAACAACAAAATTTGACTAATTCCTAATTCCACACACAAGAAAAAATTCCAAATGGATCAGAGTTTTAAACTTTCATGAAAAATGAAAGCAGATGAGTAGATAAGGTGAATTCTTCCATAATTTGGATGTAGGGGCAGGTGGTTTTTTTTGTTGGGAGGGTTGCTCATCTATGGCATGTGAAAGTTCCAGGGCCAGGGACTGAACCCACACTGCAGCAATGATCCTTCACCTGCTGAGCCACCAGGGAACTTGAAGCCTTTAAAACTGCGTCTGAAAATCCAGACCATTTCATGCAATAGATGAAAAGATTGCTTCACTTGACTACTAAAAATAAAACTTTTGTATGACCAGAAATATCAAAAACAACATATTAAAAACAAACAAAAAGCAGGAGTTCCCATGGTGGTCCAGCAGTTAATGAACCAGACTAGGATCCATGAGGATGCGGGTTCTATCCCTGGCCTCACTCAGGGAGTTAAGGATCAGGCATTGCCATGAGCTGTGGTGTAGGTCATGGATGAGACTGGAATCCTAAGTTGCTGTGGCTGTGGTGTAGACTGGCAGCTGCAGCTCCGATTCAACTCCTAGCCTGGGAACTTCCATATGCTGCACCTGCAGCCCTAAAAAGCAAAAAAGAAAAAAAAAAGGGAAAGAAAGAAAATGACCAAAAAAGCAGAAAATATTTGTATTTTACATGAATGCTAAAGGATGACTATCTCTAATTACATAAGGAACTTCTAAAAACCTGAGGGAAAAAAGACCGAAAGACATCCCATGGAAAATTTGACAAAATACATAATTAGACAACTCACATACAAAGAGATATAAAAATGGTTCTTAAATCATCATAAACTATGTTTAACAACTCAAAAGAAATAAAAATGAAAACTACACTGAAAATTGAATGTCAAAAATAAACCTTTTTATTACAGTCAATTCATGTTCCACAAATATGCCAAGATAATTCAGTGGGGTAAAAATAGTCTTTTCCCAACAAATGGTGCTTGGACAACTGGATATATATATGCAAAAGACTGAAGTTAGATTCCTGTCTCACATCAAATATAAAAATTAACTCAGGATGAATCAAAGACCTAAATGTAAGAGTTAAAACTATAAAACTCTTAAAAGAAAACATAGGGGTAAATCCTTAGGCAATGATTTCTTCCTTTTTTTTTTTTTTTTTTGTCTTTTTAGGGCCACACCAATGGCATATGGAAGTTCCCAGGCTAGCGGTCGAATCAGAGCTATAGTTGCCAGCCTATGTCACAGACTCAGCAACGTCAGATCCAGGCTACATCTGTGACCTGCACCACAGCTTGTCGCAACATCAGATCCTGAACCCACTGAGTGAGGCCAGGAATCAAACCTGCACCCTCATGGATACTACTTGGGCATATTATTGCTGAGCCACAACGAGAACTCTAAGGTGACGATTTTTTAGCTACAACACCAAAAGTACAAGCAACAAAAGAAAGAATAGTTAAAATGGATTTCATCAAAATTTGAAACTTTTGTGCTAAAAATGATACCACCAAGAAAGTGAAAGGACAACACATGAAATGGGGAGAAAATATTTGTAAATCATAAAAATGATTAGGGCTTAATAGCCAGAATATATATTGTCTTAACTCAATAGCAAAAGACAAACAGCTCAATTAAAATAACAAGAGATTTGAATAGACATTTAAGCAGAAAAATACATTAATGGCTGAAAGCGTATGAAAAATGATCAAACACCACTAGTTGTTAGAGAAATGCAAATCAAAACCACAAGGAGATAGCATTTCACATCCACAAGGATGATGAAAATAGAAAGTGTTGGTAAGAATCTGGAGAAATTGGAACCTTCTTTGACTGCTGGCAGTAATGTAAACTGGTGCAGTTTCTTTGGAAACCAGTCTAGCAAATAATCAAAAAGTTAGACATATAATTACCACATGACCCAAGAATTCTACTCCCAGGAATATACTCAAGGCAACTGAAACACATGTCCACACAAAAACTTGTACATCAATGTTCACGGTAGCTTTACTCACAATAACCAAATGTGGAAAAAAACCAAATGCCTGTCAACTGTTGAAAGGATAAACATGTGGTGGTATATCTATGTAGTGGAATATTATTCAGCCAGAGAAAGGAAATCAGGATATACATGTTACAACATGGATAAACTTGAAAACATGCCACATGAAAGAACCGAGTCACAAAAGATCACTGTAGTATTCCATTCTATGAAATGTATGATACAGGCAAATATCTAAAGAAAGTAGATCGGTGGTTACTAAGGGCTGGGCAAGGGGAGAAGTGACTGCTAATGGGTATAAGTTTTCTTTTTGTGATGATGAAAATATTCTACCATCGGATAATGGTGATGGTTACACAACCCTGTAAGGATATTATAAAATATTGAACTGTACACTGTAAATGGGTGAATTGGGAGTTCCCGTCATGGCTCAGCAGTAACAAACCTGACTAGTATCCATAAGGACGCAGGTTTGATCCCTGGCCCCGCTCAGTGGGTTAAGGCTCCAGTATTGCTGTGATCTGTGGTGTAGGTTGCAGATGTGGCTTGGATCCCACATTGCTTTGGCTGTGGTGTAGGCTGGCAGCTACAGCTCTGACTTGACCCCTAGGCTAGGAATTTCCATATGCCATGGGTGCATCCCTGAAAAGGCAAAAAATAAACAAAAATAAAAAAATAAATGGGTGAGGGGGTTCCCGTTATGGCTCAGTGAAAACAAATCTGACTAGGAACCAAGAGGTTGTGGGTTTGATCCCTGTGCTCACTCAGTGGGTTAAGGATCTGGTGTTGCTGTGAGCTGTGGTGTAGGTCGCAGATGCGGCTCGGATCCCATGTTGTTGCAACGCCAGACCCTTAACTCACTGAGCGAGGCCAGAGATTGAACCTACAACCTCATGTTTACTTGTCGGATTCGTTTCCACTGCACTACAACAGGAACTCCTGTTCATTTTTCAAATTATACATATGAGCAAAATCTTACAGTATTTGTGTTTCTCCATCTGACTTCCTTCACTTGGCATAATACCCTCAAATTCCATCTATGTTGTCACAAATGACAATTTTTCATCTTTTTCTGTGGCTGAGTAGCATTCCATCATCCATATGTACCACATCTTTATCTATTCATCTGTTGATGAGTACTTAGGTTGAAAATGGGTGAATTTCACAGTAAGTAAACTATGTATCAATAAAACTGTTTTTAAAAAACTACACTGGGATACCATTTCTCACCCACCAGCTTGGCCAAAATTCAAAACCTTGATACTTCACTCTGTTAGAGAGGCCATGGGGAGGCAGGCACTCTCATGTATTGTTGGTGGGAATGCAAAATGGTATACCCAGTAAAGGGGCAAATTTGGCAAGACTGACAAGATCCTATACGCACTTACCCTTTAACCCAACATTCCCACCTATCGTAACTTACCCTGAAGACACACCTCCAACAACAGAAAAATACATATGCAGCAGGTTTTCCATCATTGTCTTATTTGTAATTGCAAAATATTTTAAATGACCTAAATATCTAAAGATAGGAGATAGGTTGAATAAACTATGCTATATACAATGAATACTCTACAGCTGCAAAAAAAAAAAAAAATAGAGAACAATTTTATGAATTAACATGGAGTACTTTCCGAAATATATTGTCAAGTGAGAAAAGCAAAATGCAAAATAAGAAGGAGGATAAATATCTTTTTTGGCTCCACTGGCAGCATGTGGAAGTTCCCGGGCCAGGGACTGAAACTGCACCACAGCAGTGACCCAAGACACTGCAGTGACAATGCTGTGTCCTTAACCTGCTGCACCACAAGGGAACTCCTAGAAGGAGGATAAATTTAAAAACGTATAGGGAGTTCCGTGGAAACAAATCCAACTAGTATCCATGAGGAAGCAGGTTCGATCCCTGACCTCACTCAGTGGGTTAAGGATCTGGTGTTGCCGTGAGCTTCGGCGTAGGTCACAGATGTGGCTTGGATCTGGCATTGCTGTGGCTGTGGTGTAGGCCAGTGGCTGCAGTTCTGATTCGACCCCTAGCCTGGGAACTTCTATATGCCACAGGTGGGGCCCTAAAAAGCAAAACAAAAAACAACCCCCACAAAAAAACAGATAAGCATCTGCTTATTTTGACTAAAAGAGACAACAAAAAATGATACAACAAAAACCAGTAGACGGTTTTGATTGAAATTGGTGTTTGGTGTGGGGTATGAAGTAGAGAATGACTTCCACAGGATGACTTTCCACGAGTGTAATTTTTGTGTGTGGGTTTTTTTTTTTTTGGAAGCATGTTAATGTCCTATATATTGAAACAAATAAAATTAAATCAACAATAATGAGGAGACCAAAAATACCTAAAATTGAAAGCAAACTAAAATGAAACAACAACAAAAACTCAGAGGCATTTCCAGTGAAAAACGTAACCACACAGAGGGGAAAAAAGGACGGGTCCAAGTAACTTACAAATACACTATTTGCGTACATGTCCTCAGTTTTGGTTAGGTAAGAGCTGGGGGAGAAATTGCAACAAAATCTTAAATTCTCTTTTCTTAGATTTGATTTGTTGTACTGCTATGGGCAAAACAATTTGGAATCTATCTTAGGCATGTTATAGGATTGAACGGATGGATGCGTAGACGTGTTGATATTGCTGGGAGCCTGGACTCTTCCTGGGAAAAGTGGGGTAGAATAAGGATGGGGGAAGGCAAGGATGAACTCTCTGGAGAGAGAATGGAACTGAAAGTGTTGGTATGAAACTGATTTCTAGAAGTTCCTTGGTGGCTCAGAGGGTTAAGGAGCCTGTGTTGCCATTGCTGTGGCTTGGTTGGTGCTGTGGCACGGGTTCAGTCCCTAGCCCGGGAACTTCCACATACCATGGGTGTGGCCAAAAAAAACCATGATTTCATATATGTGTTATATTAATCATGGTTCTCCAGAGAAAACCAGTATGATATGTGATATCTATCTACATATCTATTGTTGACTAAAAAAAGAATATGTGCAATCTAAAATTTGAAAGTTATGTTTTATTCAGCAGACATTCTTAGGACTTCAAGCCCAAGAGGCAGTATCTCTAGTAACTGCCTGAGTAAACTGCTCCAAGGAGGTGAGCCGGGAGCTGGGATACATAGGAGTTTTGCAACTAAGGGCAGGTAGTTGAAACAAAAGACGACTGTTAATGGGAGAACACTAGATATCGCAAGTTAAGGAATTTAGTGTGTTTCCTTTTTTTTCAGGTTTTTATTTTGTCTGTTATAGTTGATTCATAATGTTCTGTCAATTTCTGCTGCAGAGCAAGGTGACACAGTTTTTTTATATACATATATATATATGAGAATGTTATATATATTATTAATATTATATTATAGAATATTCTATATTACAATATAGAATATGTTATATATGCTATAATATATAATTATATAACATGTTACATATAATATATATATTATAGAATATTCTATATTATAATATAGAATATAGACTATGTAATGTTATAATATATAATTATATAATATATGTTATAATATAACTATAATATATTATATAATATATATTATATAATATGCAATATATTATATACAATATATAGTATATAATAATATATTCTATATAATATATTATATTATATATACATAGTATATATCACACACATACAATATAATATATATCTAATCTAATATATAATATATTATATATTATATTATATATATTATATAATATATAACATATATAATATAGTATGATATATATTATATAATATTCTTTTTCTCACATTATCCTCCATCATGAATTTAGTGCTTTTCTGTATATGGGAAGATGCAAGACTCAGGACTCACTGAAATCATTCCTTTGATACAGCCCTCAGCTCTCTGGGGCCAGTACTTCCCATCCTGAGGGCTCATTCGCTTATGGAGGGAGTGGCTGCAGTCTGATGGCTGCTTGTGTTTCCTTCACAAGTTCCCTCAGGGCTCACCAGCTGGGTTCATTGCACCGCTGCAGGTGGCTGCAATTGCTGACGACTGTGACAGCCTTTGTTTACTGATACAGCAGGCAATATTTTATTTCTCACTATATGTAATTATATATAACTTTTATGAGGAATTGGCGTATGGGATTATGGAGGCTGAGAGGTCCCACAATCTGCTGTCTGTAAGCTGCAGACCAGGAAAGCTGGGGTGTAATTCAGTGCGAGCACAAAGGCCTGAGAACCCAGGGAGCGGATGGTATGAATCCTGGTCCCAGGGCCAAAGAGGATGGGATGTCCCAGCCCAATTAGTGAGGCAGGAAAAGGGGGGTGAATTCCTTATTCCTCTGCCTTTTGTTCTAGTCGGGTCTTCAATGGATAAGATGATGTCTACACCCAGAGAGGAAGACAACCAACCTACTTTTTGGAGTCCATTGATTCCAATGCTCATCTCATCCAGGAACACCCTCACAGACACTCCCCTGAGGCAGGAGCTAGGTGGGTCCCAGGCTGAGCAACTAGAATCCATCCCCTGTGGACAGATACTTCAAGATAAAGATTATGGCTGGAGCCAGAAGGAGCTGCGTCCTGCTTGGATAAAAGACCATGTATTTCTCATTCTTGAGGTCAAGGAGGCCTCCCATACTACACATGCGCAGAAAGGTTCCTGAGGGGTCAGAGCAGGGAGGAATGCCAGACCACAGTACATCCTGTCAGCTTCCCAGAAACCCCTGCTCTAGAATCTATCTTGGCTAAAAGACATGCTTGCACACAGGGGAGGGCCTGGGTCAGGCCAAATGTGGACTCAAGGCCAAACAAAGCAAAGCGATTGGACAGAGGAAGCCCAGAAGGACCGCGCCCATGCAAGTGACTGACCACCCCCAAAGCATGTGGCTCTGTCTCTCTGTCTCTTTTTCTGTCTGTCTGCTTCTCCGCCTACCTCCAGTCCACCTGTGCTTTCTCCACACGTACCTTCTCTTTTAATAAATACTTGATTTGCCCCACTACTCTCAGGCTCTTCGCTGAATTTTTTTCTCCAAACAGACAAGGACTGGGGACCTGCATCAAGCCTGCCGGCCCTTGTGGTCTAGTGGTTAGGGTTCAGCGCTCTCACCTGACAGCTACCCAAGAACAGCCCCAAGTAACGTTTCATCTGGGCCAGTCAAGTATATATATTTTGCCTTTGAGCACCGCACCTGCAGCGTATGGAGATTCCCAGGCTAGGGGTTGAAACAGAGCTGTAGCTGCCGGCCTGTACTGCAGCCACAGTGACATGGGATCCGACCTATGTCTGGAGCCTACACCACAGCTCACGGCAACACCAGATCCTTAACCCACTGAGCGAGGCTAGGGATCGAAACCGCATCCTCATAGATACTAGTTGGATTCCTTTCAATTGTGCCACGATGGAATTCCAAAATCTAGTTTAGTAAATTATGTATTAAATATATTTTAATATATGTCTGTACATATATAATTGTGCATATATAATTATGTGTGGATCTCTAGAAGCAAAGCAGTAATAAGCATTTCTCTCACCCATTCCCCATTACAAGGAACTCGTCATTGAAATGACATATTCCAGGGCTGAAGGGGGGGAAAGTACCAAATGCACTTGAAACATCTTGTTACTAAAAAAGGAACGATCAGGGACATGTCACAAGGACACAAGAGCCAGCTTGCAGGGGCTTTTATTGGCTAAGTCTAGGACAATTTGAGCTCCAAAATAATTAAGGAGAGAAATGAATTACAAGTTATTGAAAACACTAAGACTCCATTAGTATATGCAAATAATCACTAGGTAAATAAATGGGACAGAAGGGAGAGCTCTTGCTTATAGTAAAATGCCCAGTAATGACTGGTAAGTATGAAGGACGTGTTCAGATTTGAAAAAAAAAATCATCATTTTTCAACGATAATAGCTGCTATGAACTGAATGTTTGCGTTCCCCTCTGCCCCCAAATTCATATGTTGAACCCCTAATGTAACGGTGTTTGGAAGCAGGGCCGTTGGGAAGTAGTTAGGCTGTGAGAGTACAGCCTCCAGGATGAGATTAGGGTTTTAAAGGGAAATGAAGAAACCCACATACCTATAGGCAATTAAACTGTGACAAAGGAGGCAAGAATATACAATGGGGAAAACACAGTCTCTTGAGCAAGAGATGTTGGAAAAGCTGGACAGATTCATGTAAATCAGTGAAGTTAGAACACAGCCTCACACCGCACACACAAATAAACAAAAAGAACAGGAAGAGAGCTAGCGCTTCCTCCTCTGTCACATGAGGCTACAAAGAAAAGACGGCCAGTGGGAAACCAGGAAGAGGGTCCTCAGACCCACAGACCTGATCTCAGACCTTCAGCCTCCAGAACTATGAGAAATAACCTGTTGTTCAAGCCACCAGCCTATGGTATTTTGTTAGAGCAGCCTGAGCTGAGACAATAGTAAAGATTAGTTCAGGCAAAATTCACTATTGGGAGTTCCCATTATGGCTCAGCGGGTTAAGAACCTGACATAGTATCTATGAGGACACAGGCTCAGTTTCTGGTCTCGCTCAGTGTGTTAAGGATCCAGTGCTGCTGCAAGCTGTGGTGTAAGTCGCAGATGTGACTTGGATCCTGTGTTGCTGAAGCTGTGGCATAGGCCGGCAGCTGAAGCTTCAGTTCCCATTTGGCCCCTAGTCTGGGAACCTCCATATGCCGAGGGTGTGATCCTAAAAAGCAAAATATATATGAAGGGAATTTTATGAGGAGTTGGATATTTGCACTGTCTTAAAATATCTCTCCATAGATTGCTTATTTGTTGCAAGGAGAAAAAAGAGAAACTATGCAGAAGAAAAAAATGCATACTACCTTGAAGAAATGATCAAATGGACATCCCGTACCTGCAAACGGTATGCCCTGAGAACGACATCGCTTCCGTAGCGCTCTGCGTGGAGATGCACAGCCTGAATAGGAGCATGAGGAAATATCAAACACAAATGAAGGACATTTCACAATAAAAAGAGACAAAAGACTGCTTTTTGTTTGCTTGGTTGTTTTTTAGGGCTGTATCTGCAGCGTATGGAAGTTCGCAGGCTAGGGTATGAATCAGAGCTGCAGCTGCCGGCCTGTGACACAGCCACAGCAACGTGGGATAAGCTAAAGCTCGCAGAAAAGCTGGATCCTTAACCCACTGAACAAGGCCAGGAATTGAACCTGCATCCTCATGGATACTACATCAGGTTCTTAACCCCCTGAGCCACAACAGGAACTCCTATAGTGACTGTTTTGCTCGTCTGTTTGTTTTTAGGGTCACACCCGCAGCATATGGAGGTTCCCAGGCTGGGGGTCCAATCAGAGCTACAGCTGCCGGCCTACACCACAGCCACAGCAACGCGGGATCTGAGCCGTGTCTGTGACCAACACCACAGCTCATGGCAACGACAGATCCTTAACCCACTGCTTGAGGCCAGGGATTGAACCCGCAACCTCATGGTTTCTAGTTGGATTCGTTTCCACTGCGACACGACGGGAACTCCCACAGGGGCCATTTAAAAAAAAAAAAAATACTTGTTAAATTATAGCAAGCAGGAAAGCTAAGTTGGTAGGGATGAAAATACTGCTTTTTCTCTGCTTTTTCCTTTGAAAGGGCAATGTTGTAGCAAATAGACTGGTTCCTCCATCCTGACTTACTGAGATACCCTCTCCACTTAGTGAGACTTTCCAAGTTCTAGGACCTGATTTTACCTTTACCAGTACCTCCTACTGTCACAGGTAGTAGGTTTCAAGAGACCAGGTTCAGCATTTTGCGTGTTAAGCAAATGATTCAAGCAGGTCGAGTTGGATCTTTTTAAGGAATGTTTCTGTTATCGATAAATATTTTTTTTTTTTAGTCTACAAATAAGCAGATGTACTTTTTTCTGGATTTGAAATTGATCCTGAAAATCAGATTATCTTTCCCTTGGGAAATACTGAAGAGACTCTACAAAATCTCACCCTAGGAGTTCCCATTGTGTCTCATGGGGTTAAGAACCCAGCTAGTACACATGAGGATGTGGGTTCGATCCCTGGCCTCGCTCAGTGGGTTAAGGATCTGGTGCTGCCTCAAGCTTCTGTGCTCAGATCTGGCGTGGCTGTGGCTGGGGTGTAGGCCAGCAGCTGCTGCCCCAATGGGACCCCTAGCCTGGGAACTTTCATATGCTGTGAGTGTGGTTCTAAAAAAAGGAAGGAAAAAAAATCTTGCTCTCTAACACAACTTTCTGGATTCCATACAGAACACTGTGTTATGACAAGACAACACTTATTGCAACAGCTGAATAGAGGTTAGATTTGAGAGTGTGCAGTTTGTGCTTACCTAGTGTTCATTCATTCTTCCCACACTAACAGTGTCCTGAATTGCCTTTGAAGAACCAGTTCCTCCCACCCATGACTCAGTCCATATGCTTCTGATGGAGCCCACACCATCCCCTACTTCAGGGTGGTCCCAAGACCCAGACTCTAACCAATCAGTGCATTCCAAAACCATACTGGCTTTAGGATGAGCATGTGACTCATTTGGGGCCAATTAGAGCCAGGATTTTTTTTTTTTTTTTCCCCACAGCTGTTGAGAAGAAAGAATATTTTTTTCCGAACATGAATTTGGGAGGCATAAACTTGGAGGCAGTTAGAGCCTCCAGAAGGGGAAAAACTGGGGCCATTTTCCAAATGGAGAGAGCCAACCCAAGAGAGAAACCAAGACAGAGGAAAATACAGCTGAGACACAGGAAAAACCCAAGCCCTGAACATGATCCGAGCTGGATCCAGTGATACCTAGATCTACTGCTTGGAATTTTCAGTCCCATAAATCAATACCTTTTAACTGTATTCCCTGCAAGTCTGTTTGAGCTGGGTTTCCCTTGCTTGAGGGTAGAAAGCAGGTTTCTTTTCTTTTTTTCTTTTTTGGCCG
Source organism: Catagonus wagneri (assembly GCA_004024745.2). Taxonomy (NCBI): domain Eukaryota; kingdom Metazoa; phylum Chordata; class Mammalia; order Artiodactyla; family Tayassuidae; genus Catagonus; species Catagonus wagneri. The sequence goes on along the minus strand of PVHT020000165.1, from coordinate 1,379,238 downwards.
CCCCGTGCATGTGGAGTTCCCAGGCTAGGGATCAGATCCAAGTGGCAGTTGCAACCTGCGCTGCAGCTGCAGCAACAATGGATCCTTAACCCACTGTGCTGGCCCCAGACTGAACCTACGTCCTGGCACTGCAGTGACTCCACCAATCCCATTGTGCCACAGCGGGAACTCTAGGAAGCAGGTTTTAACTGTCCTTGTTTCTCAAGCACCTAAAAGCAATGCCTGACGCAAACTTCCTTGTGCATCAAGGTCAAGGGGCTTAGAGTTTATCTTGAGCAGGTGAGGAGTTACTGAAGGGCTGTAAATAGCAGACACACGTGACATTTTGTGTATCAGCCCTTGGGTGAGTAGAGTTTGGCATTTTTGCTGCTTTTAAAAGCAAGTAGTGGTGAGCATGACACCGTTATCTCATAGCCCACCTAGCTGAAAAGACACACCTGCTGACGATACGAGGCTAGAGCTGTAACTGGGTTATAAGCCCCTTCTATCAGTATGTGAGCGGTAAGGCTTCTGTCTGTTAGTTCCTCCAAACGCCTCCTCCTCCTTACCGTCTCTGGACCGCTCCCGCAAGGAGACTTCGAGGTGTCCACGAGGCAGGACTGCACACGTTGAGAGCAGGCAGTAAATCATGCTTCAGTCCGCATGGTCACATCAGGCACGCGTTAAAGGAATACACCAGCTGTGGGCGATTCAAATCTAACTGAAACAGCTTCCTGGGAATGGCTTCCAGAATCCAGGCAAGAGAAGACTGTTCAACAGACCATTATGTGTCTGCAAATTATTTTATGGTTAAACACCCTCGGTCCCTTCTCTCCCAGACAATCCTGGGGCAGAACTGATCCTCAACTCCTCTTCCTCTTTGACTCTCACAGAATCTCAGTTACCAGATGCGTGACAGTATGACTATAAAGTACAGTTTGTGTTCCCTTCTAGAGGTGACCTTGAGGGCAGAGATGGCCTTTTTCATTTTTATTTTCCCTGCTCTCCTCACACTCTCCGGTGTTCTTAATGCCCAGTTGCTGAACTGAATTGGTGACAATCTCTAAATAAGTCTGACCCAGAAAAAAAAAAAAGGATCAAAAATACACATATTCTCTGACTTCCCATGCATATTAGGACTTTCTGTGACCACTGCCAGAAACTCAGTTCAAACTGACCTAAGCACCACCCCCCCAAGCCAAAAACCATTTATTAATCACCTTTAGGCACAATTAGATCCAGACGTTCAAACAGTGTCACTCAGACTCTCTTTTTCTACATCGTTCGATTCCTGGCTTTCCTTTGCTCCGGTCTCTGTTCTCAAGCAAGCTCTGTGCTTGAGCCGACAAGGATGGTCACCAGCATCTATGGACAAAGTTCTGCTCGCTTAGCAAGCCCAGTAGAAAAAAGTTCCTCTTCCTCAATTATGTCTGGCAAAGGGCCTGAGATCAAGTCTCACTGGCCTGGCCTGGGTCATGTGCCCAATGCTAAGCCAACTGTAGCCGGGAGACTGGGCTGCACTGATTGGCCAGGGCTGGGTCACATGCTCACTCTAGGCACCAAGGAGTGAAGCCCAATGCAAATCACATGGATTGAGAGTTGGGGAAAAGTGTTTCCCAGAAGAAAATGAGGGGCATACTACCTGAAGAAAGGAAAAGAGATTATGGGCAGCTAAAATCCTCAATATCCATTATATACAAACATTTGATAAATCAGTAACAATACTAAAATAGCCGCCATCTCCTAAATGTTTACTCTATGCTAGCATCATTCTAATTGCTTTACATCTCCTGACTTAATCCTTATACCAGGCCTATGAGGCAGGTGCTATTACTATCTTCACGTTATAGGCAAGAATTCAAGTCTATCTAAACTCAAATTGAATTTGTCTGGTGGCTCAGTGGATTAAGGATCTGGTGGTGTCACTGCTGTGGCTTAGGTGATATTGTGGCACAGGTTCAATCGCTGGCACTGTTAGACCTAGAAAGGGCTCTGCACCACAACAGGAACTCCTCTTTATTTTTTTCTTGTTACGGCCACACCCATAGCGTATGGAAGTTCCCAGGCCAGGCATCGAACCCTTGCCTTCACAGTGACCCAAGCCCACAGTCCCACCATAGTCGGATTCTTAACCCACTGTGCCACAACCCCCGTACACTTCTTTTAAATGAAGTAGAAAACCTCATTTTGGTATTAGCTTGTCTTTAATAGCTCCTTAATACATGCTAATCTCCTTTGGGCGGGGATGTGGGGGAAGGGAGGGAGGGAGGGAGGGAAGGAGGGAGGGAGGAGGAGAGCAAGTCTCAGTGTCAGAAACTTTAACAGGACCTAGCTGGGATTCAGTGACATTATTTGGCTTTCATTGTGTTTACTCTTAGAGTTACCTTCTATTTATGGAAAACTATACAGGTTCCCCAACAGTCATAATACAGCTTCCTTTTAAGAAAACATATTTAGGAGTTCCCATTGTGGCTCAGTGGTTAATGAACCTGACCAGGATCCATTAAAATGCCGGTTCAATCCCTGGCTTCGCTCAGTGGGTTAAGGATCCAGCCTTACCGTGAGCTGTGGTGTAGTTCGTAGATGCGGCTCGGATCCCGCGTTGGTGTACGCCAGTAGCTACAGCTCTGATTCGACATCTAGCCCGGGGACTTCCATATGCCACAAGTGCTGCCCTAAAAAGCAAAAAGAAAAAAAAAAAAGAAAGAAAACATTTAACATTTGAATTAATCAATTTAAAGTGAGTTATGAAGTAGATGCTGATACAGGTGGGATGTGGACATAGAAACCTTTGTGAGGGTGCTAGTCAGCTCAGGTTTGGGGAACACTGCTCTTACCTATTGGGTTCCCATTTTTGGTCTTTCAGGCAGTTTTTCACAATCATCATCCCCAGATAGGTTTCCCTTCCCACTCCGTGCCCTTCAGGCATTTTATGCAGAATTCTTTTGTAATTTTCCCCTTAGTTTCCTACTGTTGTCTGTAGGGCGGTCTTTCTAGCTAGACTCTATTTTTCTGGTTCACGTCTCTGTCCTCAGCGCCCAGTACTGAACCTGGCCCAGAGCAAGCCCAAGACTGGCTTGGGTGTTCCTACGCTCTCGTGCGTGAAGATGGAGGCTTCAGGACTGTCCCTGTGGATCCAGACTCTGGAACCTCGTGGCAAGGCAGCCCTGCCCCTTGGAGGTCTGCCTGTCATGGACGCGCTGGCGCCACCCAGGGTGTCTGGGAATGAACTTCAGCCAGGGCCCGCTGGGTCCCTAATGGACCTGAGTGGCAAGGGAACCACGTAGCCCTGGAGTGTCCTTGGCCCGCGTTACTGACCCACTTGTTAGAGGGGAGGCGCGGACTCTGACTCTGAAGGGGACTCATGGGCCCCGTAGGCTGAAAGAGAGCGGTCTGTAAGGCTAGGCTGAAAGAGAGCGGTCTGTAAGGCGATGCTGGCTCCCTCTTTTTCCTGCCGCTAAAGTCCCTTGCTAGCCTGCCCCTGGGCAGCTGTCTTTCAGGTCATGTAGAAGGAACACTTCGGCTGATGTTGGAACATCCAGCTTTTTTTTTTTTGTTTTTCTTTTGCTTTTTAGGGCTGCACATGCGGCATATGGAAGTTCCCAGGCTAGGGGTCGAATCAGAGCTCCAGCTGCCGGCCACAGCCACGGTCACAGCAACCTGGGATCTAAGCCTCATCTTTCATCTACACCACAGCTCATGGCAACACCAATGCCGGATTCCTGTCCCACTAAGCAAGGCCAGGGATGGAACCCGCATCCTCATGGCCACTAGTTGGGTTCATTTCTATTGCACCACAACGGGAACTCCCCGGAACATCCAGGTTTGACGACAAATGATAAGCACAGAAGTGAGATCCCTAATCCTGTTCACTGAGCTTGTGGAGGTGTGTGTGGGGGGGTAGCATTTGGTCTTGCATGGGTCTCCAGTCCTGATTCTGAATATTCGAGGGGCAGCTTTGGGGATCCAGGTTTTCCCTTCCACCCCACCTCCAACCCAAACTTGCACCCCTTAGCTGAAAAACAACCAAGTTTTTTCGTTTGTTTGTTTTGGCCGCTCCAGCAGCATGCAGAAATTCACGGGCCAGGGATTAAACCCGCTCAGCATAGCAGTGACAATGCCAGATCCTTAACCTGCTGAGCCATCATGGAATTCCCCCAAGCCTTTTTTTTTTTTTTAAGTAATTAAATACAGGCAGAACTTAGGGGAGGCACTACCCGTCACGTGACCAGAACTAAAAGACTTTTGAAAAGCTGAAGATTTCTTGGAATTATTTGCTGTCGTAAACAAACTCCGTCCTGCCTACCCTTAGAGCACTAGCTTGGAGTGGGTTTCGGAGACTCTACAGTGCCTCCCTCACAGGGCATCTGGGTTTGATTGATACTGAGCCCAAAGAGCAGAGGTGCACCCGGAAAAAGCAAGTCTCTTAATTGGCTTTGCCCCACTTGCCAGTGGCAGGAGTGATTAATCGCTTAGTTTCTCAAACTTTGCTTACTCAGGTTCTCTCAAGGGCCCTGGGGCCTGGCCCGAAGCAGCCCACTGAAGCCAACATTTCTTTGAAGTCTGCAGTTTTATCTTTAAAATGCAGGCGAGTATTATATTCTACAGCGCAGTGTATCCCTATTTGTTTCAATATGAAAATGTGTAAAATAACTACCTCGTTAAATTGCCTAAAACTTTACTTCCAACTTTTTCTCCTATCACCAACTGTTGGGTCAAAATGAAGTTCCAGAAGCAACTTTGGTATCTCTCTCTCTCCTTTTTTCCTTTCCTTTTTTTTTGGCCACACCTGTGGCATGCAGAAGTTACCGGGCCAGGAGCTGAACCCGAGCCACAGCTGTAACCAGAGCCACAGCGGTGACAATGCCAGATCCTTAACCCACTGTGCCACAGGGGAACTCCCGTAAACAGCTTCTTTACTGGAGGACTCTCAGAGTTATGCCGGTGTGTGAAATGAATTCCGGGTGGGGAGGCTGGGAGAACTCACTCAAGGGTTTGCCAAAAGGATCTGACCACACGATGCTTTTTCATGATCATGTGAGGGACTGATGTTCCATAAACACATTTTGGAAAAACTTTCATTTAGAGTAAAGTAATAAAATAGGACAGGAACAAAACACTGGGCCAGAGGGTCAGCAGACCATAGGCCTTGGGCCTAGTCCATCCAGCTGTTTGTTTTTTTCACACAACTAAGAATGATTTTTACATGTTCTAATGGTTATATTTTAAATAGTTGCAGAAGTCCTTGCATAACATTCCGGTTTTGCCTCTTGGTTCCCAGAGCCCCAAATATTTACTATCTGACCCTTTAAGAAAAAGTTTGTAAGGAGTTCCCGTCGTGGCTCAGTGGTTAACAAATCTGACTAAGAACCATGAGGTTGCAGGTTCGATCCCTGACCTCGCTCAGTGGGTTAAGGATCTGGTGTTGCCCTGAGCTGTGGTGTAGGTCTCAGACGCGGCTCGTATCTGGCATTCCTGTGGCTGTGGTGTAGGCTGGCAGCTGCGACTCCGATTTGACCCCTAGTCTTGGAACTTCCATATGCTGCACCTGTGGTCCTAAAAAGCAAAAAAAAAAAAAAAAAAGAAAAAGAAAGAAAGAAAGAAAAAAAAATACTTGAAGGCTATTAGTCTTCATAGAAGCAATAATCATTATGAGGTCCTGTTAGATGTGCCTGCTGTGTGCTAGGCACGCATTATTTCCATTAGTTGCCACAACCCAGCGAGAAAGGCATTATGGGTCCCCACTGACGGATGGGAACGCTGAGCGCCAGAGAAGAAGGGTGCGCATCAGAGACAGAACGCAAACCCAGGTCAAACCCCAAGGTCCGTCGTTATTCCTTTGCCAGTGGTTTACAAGGTGGAGTTTGTGCATCCCAGGGGGTGGATGACACAAGCCATCAGAGCCCAGTGACAGATTAGATCTTTCCATTACATGCATTTTTAGCTTATCCTTCACTTTAAATTTTGCATATATATTTTATTATAATGTCAAAAAACTATAATAAATCAGCTAAAATTAGCCTAAATCAGCAGCCAATAGACAGTTTTTAAGAAGCCTCATGAATTATTCCCCTTCCTCCTCACCTGAGTGCAGAAGTAACTGAGAGAGACAGAGGGATCTGGGAACTGGAGAACAAAATGTCACCTTTAATTTTGGAGTTCCCTGGTGGCCTAGGGGTTAAGGATTCAGCGTTGCCACTGCTGTGGCGCAGGCTCAATTCTTGGAACTTCTTTATGCTGTAGGCATGCCCCCCCCCAAACCACCTTTATTCTTGAGAGAGCCATGGGAGAATCGGGTTCAGGTGAGGTGTGCGGCGGTTATGGGCTCCTAAGGCTGAATTCCAGAAATAGTCATGTTCATTGATGCGGTCACAGGCAGCCCTGAAAAGCACAGCATTTCTTTGCTGGGGCCCCTTGACCACTAAGGCACCCACTCTCGGGGCAGGGGGCAGGTGCAGGAGAGAGCAAGGGGCTGAGCTGTGCACGTCTGCCTCCTGATTCCCTAAATATCAATATCTAGATAATTGCCCCTTCTCCCCGAGGGAGAGGGAGGGAGGGCTGGAGACTTACGCCACTGGAGTGTCACAGCTGTCCCTTCACATGGAAGAGAACAACAGGCACGGGCCATGAGAATTTTCCAGCTAACGATATTGTACACTATCTATCTGTTTAGAAATAGATGCATTTTATACAGTTATTACTGCATATATGCAAAACATTTTTACTGATGGCACACAACGAAAACCATTTGAAGACTGTTATTCCTTTTGAAGTTCCCAGGCTATGTTTTGAATTGGAGCTGCAGCTGCAGGCCTGCACCGCATCCACAGCAATACCAGATCAGATCCAAGTCTGCGACCTACACTGCAGCACAGCTCATGGCAACGCTGGACCCTTTAACCCACTGAGTGAGGCCAGGGATGGAACCTACATTCTCATGGATGCTAGTTGGATTCTTAACCTGCTGAGCCACAACAGGAACTCTGAAGACCACTGTTCTCTACTGTACGATACAAGTGTGTGGCCAAGTTCCCTGCAGATGAAAGAGAATGAGAGAACATAGTGTCCTTTTTTTTTTTTTTGCTTTTTAGGGCCACACCCGCGGCATATGGAGGTTCCCAGGCTAGGGGTCAAATCGGAGCTACAACTGCCGGCCTACGCCACAGCCACAGCAACGCGGGATCCAAGCCGAGTCTGCGACCTACACCACAGTTCACGGCAACGCCGGATCCTTAACCCACTGAGCAAGGCCAGGGATGGAACCCGCAACCTCATGGCTCCTAGTCAGATTCGTTTCTGCTGCCCCACGATGGGAACTCCAAGAGAACATAGTTTCTTAGAGGAGCTGGGCCTCCTGGGTCTTAAGGGGAGGTAACTTGGGCTTTACAAACTTATATTTGAATGCTCTGAACACTGCCACTAACTTATAGGTCTCTGAAGAAAAACTTATTTATGAGGTGGAAAACAAATTCCATTCCTGGCCACTATTTTCTGAGCAGTTTCCTACCTGAGTGGCCATGGTAGGAAAGAGCTCCAAGTCAGACCAAGAGCAAATAGGAAACCTTGAAGTGCACGTGCAACTGTTCATTCAAAGAGAAGTGTTCTGTACTCACCATGCTGTGAGCGCTGGGCTGCGGTGAGGCGTGGAGGTACAGCTGGAAATTAGAAGGAGGGATCAGCTAGTGATGGTGGTTCGAAATTCAAGGTAGAGTTGAAATGTAAAATTTGACATTTTCCGAACTCTATGTCATGAAATATTGCTCCTGCTAGATGCTCTGTAAATGGTTTCATGGTCAAGTTCTGTTGAAGAATCCAATATAGATAACCCGCCTCTCAGATGATCACACTGCATGTCATCCTACAAGGAGCTTCAAGAAGTTCTGCAAAAAAACCATCCCCCCAAAAACCCCCAGAACTGTTTAATTTTGTTTCACTGAGCATTTCTCAAACAAACGTGTCCACAGAACACTTATTTCAGACCTTACGTATTGACGTTTATTCTGGAAAACACACTTTGAAAAATGCCGAATGGAAAGGTTATAGATTTGGGAGCTGTGATGGTCTGTTGAGGAGTTAGGAATCCAAGGTTGTCCTCATGCTAGCTGCGGCAACGGGTAAACAAGCTCTTATCTCCATATAAAATGGGTATAATAATGCTTCCCTAGAAAATTAGACAATATCTATAAGGCATGAGCTTATAGCGTGTACCCATCAAAAATTAAAACTTTTTGACAACCAGAGTGGGAGAAAATCTTTGCAAATGAAGTCAGTGACAGGGATTAATCTTCAAAATATACAAAAATTTCATGCAGCTGTATATAAAAAAACCCAATCAAAAAATGGTCAGAAGATCTAGACATTTCTTCGAAGACACACAAATGGCCAAACAGTAATGGAGGTTCCTTAAAAAGCTACATGTAGAACTACCTTATGATCCAGCAATCCTACTCCTGGGCATATATCCAGAGAAAACCATAATTTGAAAAGATACATCACTCCAGTGTTCATTGCAGCACTATTTACAACAGTCTAGACATGGAAGCAACCTAAATGTCCATGCACAGAGGACTGGATAAAGAAGATGTGGTACATTATTATACAATAATATTACTCGGCCATAAGAAACACCAAAATAATGCCATTTTCAATAACATGGATGGACCTAGAGATTATCATACTAAGTAAAGTAAGTCATACAGAGAAAGACGAACATCATATGAGATCACTGATATGTGGAATCTAATAAAAAATGATAGAAAAGAATTTATTTGCAAAATAGAAACAGAATCAAAGATTTTGAACTTGAGTTCCCGTCGTGGTACAGTGAAATGTGTCTGAATAGAAACCATGAGGACTCGGGTTTGATCCCTGGGTTGCTCAGTGGGTTAAGGATTCGGTGTTACTATGAGCTGTGGTGTAGGTTGCAGACACGTCTCAGATCTAGTGTGGCTGTGGCCGTGGTTTAAGCCGGCGGTTGTAGCTCCGATTAGACCCCTAGCCTGGGAACCTCCATATGCCATGGTGTGGCTCTAAAAAGTAAAACAAGCAAACAAAAAAAGAAGATTTTGAAATTGAACTTATGGTTGGTTACCAAAAGGAAAATGTTGGGAGGGACAAATTGGGAGGTTGGGACCGGCACATATATACTACTATATACAAAATCAGTAAGCAACAAGGACCCACTATATAGCACAGGAAATCTATTCAAAACTCTGCAGTGGCCTATATGGGGAAAAGAATCTGAAAAAGAACAGTTATACGAATGTGTGAAACTGATTCACTTTGCTGTACACCTGCAGCTAACACAAGACTGTAAGTAATTCTATTCCAATGAAATTAAAAAAAAATTAAGTGCTCTCCTCTTAATCACAATGTTGGGTTTTGGAAAGAGAAAGTAGTTCTCGAACACAATTTTGAATTCAGGAAAAGATCATATCAGGATGAGAGATGTGCCTTGATTAACATGTGGGAGGGGACAGTCTATGTGGTTAAAAAGCCAGCCTTGGGACCAGACTGGCTAGGAGAGACTTGGGCCTTTCTGAAACATGTGCCTTCCTCTGTAAAATGCAGCTATCTACTGCACAGGGCGTTTTGAGGAGGAAATAAAAAGGTTGGTAAAGTGCCCCATAGGCCTAGAACACACAAATGCTCAAAAAAAAAAATGATGTCACTGGTTCCATCGGTATGAAGAACCATTTTGGAGCATATGCCAAGCAAGAGGCTGAGCCTGGCCATTTCTTGAAAGTGGAGCATGCAGATCATTTCTTCACAACGTACTCTTATTTTTTATCATTTTTCTTTTTGTCTTTTTAGGGCCGCACCTACAGCATACGGAGGTTCCCAGGCTAGGAGTCCAATCGGAACTGTAGCCACTGGCCTATACCACAGCCACAGCAACTCGAGATCTGAGCCGCATCTGCGACCTACACCTACAGCTCACAGGAACACGGATCCTTAACCCACTGAGCGAGGCCAGGGATGGAACCCGGGTCCTCACGGATGCTAGTCGGGTTCGTTAACCACAGAGCCACGAGGGGAACCCCCCACAATGTACTTTTTAAAGGACGCAGATTCCTGCTGGTTCTGACTTTCAGGGGATGCAGCCTGGGAACATGGCCCTTGGCAAGCTCCTTGCCTAAATCTCTCAGCCACTAAAACTTGAGAATCATTGATTGGGAGGCACGGGCTGCAGGACGGCGAGGAGTCACAACTGGACCAGATGGACATGAACTGGAGAAGGAATGGACGTTAAATACTCTGGACTCAGAGAAGAGTGGCCCCACGACGTGAGAGAACCCCAACATTCACCATGACCCCTTTGAGGACGGAAGTGTTAGCCCGTGCCCGCTTGCGCCGCTGGTGTTTGCTGTGGCATTCCTGGAACCGTACATAGGGCGTGGGGTGTGCCAGCTTCAGGGAGACCCGAAGGAAGGTAAGCGGTAAGAGACCTGGAGAGACAAGGTCGGGATGCTTCCTGACTGCGATCCAGCTCCCATCCCTTCCCGTGAGGCCCAGGGGCCCCTGCTCACCTGTCCCGGGAAGCCTATGCCATTGACATCACCAGCTGTGTTCTTGTGACAAAACCCTCTCAGTTTGAGAGATTTGAGAGAAAATGCTCCCTGGGTGGGTGGGGTGGGTGAGCCGAGGGAGAAACGCCTAAACCACAAAATGATTTTTCCTTCTTACGGGGACAGAGATTAATATATAAAGAAGATTATTCCTAAGTAAGGTGCACCAGATCATTGCTTTAAACTCTTTCCTCCAAGGTGGGGTGAAAAGTCTATCTAAATTCCCCCCTTTGCAGTTCTTCTGTTTAGGGACTCTGCTGGTTCTATTCTCTTCTTCCGAGGAAGGTGGGATGGTGGCATCATTTTGCTCAAAGATTCACCTGGGACCAAGGAGGCTCCACCCTGGGGGTTGGCTTCTCCTTGGCTCTGCCTTTGGGAAAGCAATAAAACACGAGGCAATGGCTGGCCTGGGCAGTCCCTGCGGCCCAGCCACGCCTGCACTCCCCACCCCTCACCCATCAGCAGGCATTGCCAGCGAGAGGGCCACACTCCCTGGACATGTACCCACCGTCAGGCACAGAGCTGAGATGTGGGAGACACCCAGCAAATACAGGGAGATTTTCTCTTGGCTTCTGCACACTGGCATTAAAAGAATCCAAGTGTGCTTGGGCCGAGAGAGAGGGGTCACCCTTGTTTATCGGCAATGCCCAAACACAGCTCACATAGGCTTCTGCTTTTTTTTTTTTTTGGCCACACCCATGCCATGTGAAAGTTCCCAGGCCAGGGATCAAACCCGAGCCACAGAGCGACCCGAGTCGCTGCAGCGACCACGCTGGACCCTTGACCTGCTGCATCACAAGAACACTAAGTTTCTGTTCTCTGATCCCCAGACTCCAAGCAGCCGCGCACCATTTCCTCAGCCAAATAAAATCCATAGACACATCTTCACAATGAAGCTTGAAACCAGTCAAGCATTTTTTATTAAAAAAAAAAAAAAAGTCTAACGGTATAGAGTCTATACATGCTACAGCTAATTCATTTTCACCACCCCTCCCCCCTCACATGATACAGCCTCATGTATTTGTGTGTGTGTGTGTATTAAAAGGAAACAAAACCACCGCCAGCATTTGCAGCTTGCCTAGGGTGTGAGGAGTGCTGAGCTATTCGGGGACCTCTGGTATTTTCCTGTGAGCAGCCGCGAGGCGGTGGCCCGTGCTGTCAGCACCCATTGTTCCTGAAGGGACGCAAGAAATGGCCTAGTTACTTGGTGGCTCCCTGAAGCAGGACACGTGGGTTGTAGCCAAGGGGACCAGTTGGTCGTCACCCCCGTGAGCGTGAAAGGGGTGCTGCTATTAACAATTATGTGGGCACAACAGCACAGACAGGCTTACACTGGGGTAAAACACGGACTCCTTAGTTGTTCTAGAAGCCTGTTGTCGTCCTAAGCCTGCTGGGGGCCCCTCCTTTTGGACGTTTTACAGAAGACCGGCAAGTGAAAGCTACTGGCTGTGGCACTGGGCTTGGCCTCTTCAAGGACAACAGAGGTTTGATTCCTTGTCCCTGAGTGGAGCCTACTTTGGAGTAGAAGACAAAATTGGGAGAGAAGGTGGGACGCTGAAACACGGCGGATGGCTTGATAACTCGGCAGGGCAGCACCGGAGAGACACCGTCCCCACCGGGCCTGGAGAGCCAAGTCTGCGAGAAGCGTCCACGAGCCTCCTGCTTTAATTCTGCAGCTCCATCAATCTGTACTTCGTAGACTGGGGTCCGTCTAGACATCAGACCCTAAGCCAGTTTAGGAGCGATTCGTCCTGGCTAAAGAGAGCTCCCTGCACCCTCAGGCCTCAGCGCAAGCCAGGTTCCCAGGCATTCAGGCCCCAAGGTTCGACGACAGGTAACCTTTGGTCTACGGTATGGCTGTTTGCAGCACAAGCCCTGGAAGACGGGCCTGGACAGCCAAGGAGACAAGACTGCCTCTCATGACGCAGGCTGTTGTGCGTTCATGGTCACAGCTCAACGTGAAGGGCAAGAACTCCCAGGGAGCAGCCTGACCCAACCCTTAAGAGACTCGGGCCCAGTGAAAGGATGGCAGCCAAGCTACGAATGTTCTCGTTCTTGATGACGTCCAGTGGCCAGCTACGTGAGGGCGGCAGCGACTTCTTCATCCCATTCAGTGCTGCGTACTCGGTACAGACCGAATAAATACTAGACTGTCCATCCCTCAGCCTAAGTATAGGGCCTTCCAAACCTTGGGGAGACTTGGCATCTGTCCTTTAAAGTGGCAAGTCTGTTCTCCTACAGTCTACCTGGTAAGGAAATCCCCAGTGGGCCCAGAGATGTTCTAAGGCCAAGAAATTTGCCTAAGAAATCAATCACACGGAGAGGCTTGGTGGAGGACAGCTAACACGGCTACTGGAAACCTGGTGGGACTCCGGCAATTTCCGTGGGAGGGCAGGGCATTGAAACTGGTTTGGGCTGCAATCAGCTGTCCCCAGGCCTCATCCTGGGACAAGGACATAAATCCACCAAACGACAAAGACATTCTAAGTAAAAAACTTGAGCAGAGGTCTACGTTATCAAGCAGTGGTCCTAAAACTCAGATTTGCCAAAGATTTGGTGGCTACCACTAGCGGCAGTTTTGCCCTAGGATATAAGATAATAGAGCCATCACAAGGAAGTACGGGGAGGGCGAGGAGCAAGAAAAGCCACCCCTGCCTGCCATTGGGGGCTGGCATTTGGCCTGTGACCTGCTAACGTGTGCTCGTGGGGTGAGGGGAGGAAAACCCTAAATGAAGAGGGAGGGTCACCTGTGTTCCTGGAAGCGCCATGGACACCTGGCAGCTGATGGCAGAGGAAAAGTCACGAGAAAGACTCCCGGACTTGCGTCTCAGCCTGGTCACTACGTGGATGAAGCTGAGTATGTGATTTCATCCTCTGGACCACAATTTTCTCACTACAGATTGGGGCCGATCTTATGCACCTCCCAGAGCGGAAGTGAAGATTAAGTTCAAGGAAGGGGCGTGTTTCAGCACCGGGAACCAGCCCGGAGTTTGGCAGGGGGTTTATTCCTATGGCCCTGGACACTCCCCCCAGTGGTAACTCCAAGGGGGGGTTTGCATTTGCGCCATCAAAAGCTCACAGGATGGAGGCCAAAGTCCTGGATGGTGTAAACCTAAGTCCCCAGGTGGGGACAGCTAGCGAGAGCCACTGGCCATCAGGACCGTCCCTTGCAGCTGCCTGGGGAAGTGCCATTACTGTGGCAGAAGGAGCTAGAGAAAGGAGTCCTCAGGACACAGAGGTGTCCTGCGGGAAGAACGGCGAACACAGAGAAATTTGGCTTTAGTACCTTCAGTTCATGTCAGAATAGTAATAATCATAAAAAGGCGAATTCTTTCACTTGCAGGATAAACTTTCTGCCCAGAGAAAGGCGGAACCAGCCCATTCCCACCCAGCCGTCCCCTGGGAAGCAAGGAATAAGGCCAGAGACAAACCTCTTCCACGGAATCTGCACACAAAGACCCAAGCTCTTCGCAGCCAGGCACAGAGCTGCTGCAGCCTGGGCTACGCCCATCACCTAGCACACAGTAGGTGCTCACAAAATATTAGAAAAGGCCAATGAAAGCAGAAGCAGAAAAAGAAATTAGTCTCGTCTTTTGAAATGTAGGCAGATCCTGCATAACAGCTTCACAAATGGTGTTTAAACCATAGCGGGTCGAAAACTCAGGAGAACCTGCTACGGGGCCTCCTCCCAAGTGGGGGGCTTGGGTGGCGGGCGGCTCTCTCCCAATCTCCCTTCTGCCCCTGCTGCCACCCCCCCCCACCTCCCAAGGGTTCTAGGCGCAGGGCCAAGGGGCAAGCGGGCCCTATGAGGGCAACTGAGGGCCTTGTCCCAGCGTTCCCAGAGTGTGGGATTTACAGACCTACTGAAGGAAGGAATGAAGATGCTACTGTGGATGAGGGGAAGCTCTTTCTTCTGCAGAGAGGAGGGTGGGGAGAGCGGAAGAGGGCTGTTTGCATATCAACCTTTGGCACTGCCAGCGGACGGCTAGTGTCCCCAGGAAAGCCGGCCCCGTGGTTCCAAAAGCATGGCAGCAGGTGAACACTGCATTCAAGATCTCCAGGGCAAGACAGGGTCACTTCCTCTGGTGCCGTAGAGTAAGGTGGGGTGGGGGTGGAGAGGGGTGCTGCCTTCTCACCCCCACAGGCCCCCGCCGGGGCAGCCTGCGCCCCAGGCAAGAGCTCTGGGCTGGGAGCCAGAACCGCTGGGTCCCGATTCTCGTTCTGCAGTGTGGCTGTGCCCCTATGTGCCCCAAGGAACCACATCCATCAAAATGGGTGCGAGGGTGGCCCCGAGTTCACAGAGGGTGAAGTCACAGAGCAGAAGGGTGCATGGGAAAGCAAGAAAACTATTCTTCAAGTGCCAGAGAGGCGCAGGAAGCAGCAGCAGCAGAGGGAGACGGGAGGTGCCTGCCTGGCCCGTGGGTCCCCGTCCCCTTATGGGGCTACTGTTTACTCTGCTCGGTTTGCTGGAGAGCCAGCTGCTGGCCTTGGGCCACCAGGGCCCCCGCAGGCCCGCACATGAGACCGCTCCTTTTCCTCTATAAGCTCTATACCCGGGGAGGCAGTGGCACAGGAGCAGGACACAGGTCTCCACGGCAACATCAGGGTCCAGGGCAGCCTGCGGTAGATGTTACAATGGGTTGGAGGGTGACGGGTGCGGAAGCAACCTTAACTCCCCCGCCCCAAGCACAGCCCTGGGGAAGCCAGTAGGCTGCCTGCTCCTGGCAGCCAGCCGGCCTCTCCCTCTCCCCTGCCTGGTCTGCCTCTCGCAGGGGGAAGACACAGGCATGGAAGTCAGGCCAGCCTGGATTCTCTTCCCTCCTCTTCCAGCTCGCGTGCCCTTGGGCACACCGAGCCCCAGTCTCCTCATCTGCGAAACAGATTATATTTATGTATCATAAGAGAGGGTGGTTGCGAGGGTTCAACATGAGTGTGAGGTGCCAAGTACAGCATTTGGCACCTACTAGCTACTCGGCAAGAAGGAGCTCACAAGGGCCCCCTTATTCAAATCGACGTTGAGATTCTTGCTCTAGGCAGGCAGGAGTGAAAGGCCCCTCAGAACAGGCTGGGGATTCTGGTTTAAAAGCTCTGGGTTGGACCCGAGCCTGCAGCAGGAAAGGAAGCACTCTTGGAGCTGGAACCACTCCCTTCGGACTGATCAGGGTCCCAGCACAGAAGGTGGGAGGCGGGACGGCTGAAGGGACCTCCTGGCCCACGCCTGGGACAGTTGCATCTGGTTGAACCTGAGAGGCCCGAGGGCCGGAGGCTTGGGGAAGACGGCCGCTCCCTGGGATCGAACGGAGCCAACTTCTGCAGGAGGAAGCTCTCTCTGGGACCAGGCATTTTGGAAATCGAATGAATCAAGTCGCTGGACATGAATGGACTGGGTGGGGTGCTGGGGGCGGGGTGTCTTCTGCCTGATCTAAGTCACGAGAGAGCCTTTCTGCAGTTTCCCCAGATGATGGGCTCTGGTCCTGGAGGCCTCGGAGAGTCACGGTCCTGCCGCTGGGTGGGCAGGGAAGCTGGGTGGCGATGCCAGCGGACCTTAAGGCAGGGATGCTGAGTAGAGAGAAAGGGCGTGGCCTCTGAACCTCCAGGGGATGCTGCGATGGGAGGGGTTTCTCTCCAGCGAGGGGAGGGAAGAAACCACAGTATTCCAGTCTTCCTTCCTTTGAAGCTTCGTGGAGGATGATAAATTAAGAGGCTTATTAAATACGTGGGTAAAGCCGGCAGGGACGCGCAGCACCTCCAGGCAGGGAGGGAGGAGGCTACGGCTTCTTTCTGAGATAGTTGGAAGGAATCCACCCTTCCCAGGCGGGCGCTCCGCTCTGGACTTGGCAGAACCACCAGCCGCTGCTGTTCTTTTCCTGGACCTCGAACACCGTCCCCTCCTGGAAGCTGCTGGTATCCTGGTCCCCTTCAAAGTTGGCTACGGCCACATACAAAGAGTCCTTCGGGCCGTCTGTGCCGGGGAGGGGGGCTGCAGCCCCTTTCTCCTTGTTTTCTCCCGTCTTGCCCATCATCCGTGGCCCCAGCCCACCTTTAGCTCGCACGTCATCTTGGCTCCCGGAGGGGTTGGAGAGAAAAGGCTTGGCTTTCGGAGGGACGAGCAGGGCCCGGCCGGGGGCAGGAGCGGTCTTGACTTCACCGGCCTCCCTCTGGGGCCCTCGGACCTCTGGGAGGGGCCTGGATGATGAGGTTTTCTTGGGGGGCGGTGGTCTCCGCGGCGGGACCACAGGTCTCTGCTGGGAAGCCTCCGGGAGAGGGCCAGGCACATTCTTCGGCACAGGATCCGCGGTCTTGCCTGGCCTGGGCGGGGCTCTGCAGGTCGGCTCCTTTGGGCTCAGCCCGTCTTGTTTGCTCGTCCGGTCCTGGGGGCGGCCGGGCCCCTCCCCCGGGAGGAAGCCACGGCTGAGGGCCACGTCCTGGCCTCCCCCAGCCTGCTGGCCACCCTCTCCATCCGCTGAGGGTTTCTCTTGGGACTTGGCAGGCCTGAGCTTGCTCCTGAGGTTGCAGATGTCCACTTGGTCTTCTCCCTGAGCCGGCTCTGTCCTGGGGGAAGGGGCTGGTTTTGGCCTCACCTGGGGTTTGGACTTCAAAAAGGGATTCGGGGGAACGGCTTCTGGCCTCTCCTCCGGTGGGTCGGCTTTGGATCTGGAGACGGGTCGGAGGTTGGGCTTCTTCACTTCCTTGGCCAACACCTTGTGGCCGCACTCCAGTCCCATCTCGTTTTTCAGCTGGAACAACTTGCTTTTGTCAGGCCTGGGCTCTGGTCTCCGGCCGTCCCGGCCCGGCGGGGCGTGTTTGGCTGGGATCGTGGGCAAGATCACGCCCGGAGGCTTGGGCGAAGACCCCCTGAGCTGCTCCATCCTCTGCCGCTCTCGCTCCTGCAGCTCCCCTTCCGACTTGACAATGGATTCTTTGCGGGGAGGGAGGCTGGGCTTCTCCTCCAGGTCGGGGTCCGAGATCTCCTCGTAGCCTGCGCACGAGGACATGTCTGAGGACGCCTTCCTCAGGACCCCCTTACCGCCCTTGCAGTCTTTGGACCGCGGTGTCCCCGAGTCCACAGGGCCGTGTGGGGCATCGGGCAGCGGCCGGGAGGGGCCCGTGGCTTCACTGCTCACGCCGTTCTCCATCGCTGCTGCCTCCCCCGGCCGGAGCTGCGGCGTCTCGCTGGGCAAGGGAGCCAGAAAGTTGGGTCTCGAGGCGCTGCTGGTCTTCTTATACTTGTCAATGAAGGTCGCTGGGGCCCATCCTTCTTTGTCTTCGATCTGAATGTACCACCAGCCACTCAAGTTCTTCTCGATCACCTGGAAGGCAGGGCGGAGGGAAGTAAGTATTGGGTCAGGGCCAGCGGGCCAGAATGGTCTGGGAGAACTGACCTGCAACTGGCGTTCTAGAAGCAGGGGCTTTTATATTTGGCAGATTCCCAGACAACATCTATGGGGGACAATCTACGGAGACTGCTGTGTAATAGAAACACCATAAAGGGGGGTAGGTTCCTGTCTCATCTTGGATTGTCCCTAAAGCAGTCCTTGAGACATGAACTTGGGTGTCAGTCCTTGAGACATGAGCTTGGGTGTAGGTAGTTAATTTAGAGACGATTCCAGGAAGCCCAAGTGAGGAGGTAGGAAAGGGAGAGCCAGTTAGGAGCAGGTTAATAGTCTGGACCACTGGGGCTTTATCCAACAGGGACCCGCAGTGAGACTGTGCAGAATAGGACACTGGGGGGGGGGCGGGGACAGTTATCTCCTGATCCCTAGCCCCTCCCCCCAGGACACTAACCCTCCCCCTCTCTGGGTGGTGCCCTCAGGCAGGCACAGGAAGTGGGAAACAGTCAGGGGGTGGGGATGCAGGGCAGGCCACCAGCAGTGTCAGCTAAAATTCTAAAGAAGTTCAAGGCAAACCCCGGGTATCACCCAAATCAGCCTTGATCACTGCTCCTTTGGTGGAGCACTAGGCAAAGCACTTGGGTGGTGTCTGTAGGCATGCTGTGCGAATGATGTGCATCCTTAAGTGTGAGAATCACACTCAGTTCCTGTTTAGATGCAGGGGAACTGATAGCGATGGAGGTAAGACAACATTTCATCTCATCTCCTTTGCCCTCTAGGATATACACCCATTGATGGGATCGGTGGGTAGAATCACTTGTGTTAAGATCTTATGTTTCTTCCTTCCTTCCTTCCTTCCTTCCTTCCTTTCTCTCTTTCTTTCTTTCTCTCTTTCTTCCTTCCTTTCTTGGCCACACCCAAGGCATATGTAAGTCCCCAAGCTAGGGTTCGAATTGGAGCTGCAGCTGCTGGCCTATGCCACAGCCACAGCAACACCAGATCCGAGCTGTGTCTGCGACCTGCACAGAGCTCATGGCAATGCTAGATCCTTAACCCACTGAGCGAGGCCAGGGATTGAACCTGAGTCCTCACGGATGCTAGTCAGCTGGTCAGTTTCATGACTGAATTCCAGATCTTATGTTTCTTGTCTCCTTTTTGTTTAGTGCTATAAGGCTGAATTCACACGGGTGAAAGGTGCACATGTTGCATGTTCTGGGCTGAAATGAGGTTCCCCCACATTTGTATGCTGAAGCCACAACTTCTGTAGCCTTAGACTGTGACCGTGTTTGGAGACAGAGCCTTTTAAGAGGGAACTGGGTTCAAATGGAGTCGTTAGGGTGGGTCCTCATCCAATATGAGAGCTGTCCTTAGAAGAAGAGACTAGGACACAAATACAGAACAAGGAACGACCACATGTAAGCACAGGGAGAAGGCGGCCATCTATGAGCCAAGGCGAGAGGCCACAGGAGAAACCAAACTTACTGACAACCTTGATCTTGGACCCCCAGTCTGCAGAACATGAGAAATACATATCTGTTGTTCAAACCAGTCTGTGGTCCTTTGGGATGGAAGCCTGAGCAAATTAATGCCCAGAAATTCTCCAGCAGGCTCTGTGCCCAGGAGTGATGATGGCTGACTGCAATCGCCCTAAGCGATGGGGTACTGTCACCCCACTGCACAGACGCAGAACCGAGCCTCAGGAGCTGAGGAACTCACAGGGGGTCACACGGAAGGTCAGTGATGGAGGCTGGAGTCAAAGGCAGGCTGGCGGGCGCCAGAGCCCGAGTCTTGACCACTATTCAGCCCCGTCTCGGAAAGCGGACCCCGTCTGGGAAGGAGCTGTGCCCCACGTGAGAAAGTGCAGGGGCAGAGGGCTGCGGGTGTGGTCTGGCTGTTGCGCTCTGCTGCCCAGATCAGAGAGGACTGGTGGCCGCAGAGCCAGCGCAGGAGCGGAGGCTGGGCTCTGGGGCTGCAGTCCGGGGTTCTGCTTCTGGCTGCCTGAACAGCCCTGCGTAAGCCACGTGCCTGAGATGCCAGCCCGCAGGACGGAGAGGGTGGCAAGAACAAGAAGGCCTGTTTGCAGAGTTTCCGTGATGACCACATGAGCTAACGCAACCACATAAGCTAATGCATGCAACGGCACTTGGTAAACCTGAAAATAAAACGTTACCTATTAGTATTAAATTACAGTGAGGTCTCTGAGAACGTAGCAGGCATATATTTAACAAGTCTCACTGGAGTCTCTCCAGAAAAGGGGAGCCATTTACGTGCAGATGATCAGCATCTTATTAACACGTGGTAGCTCTGTTAGCAATTAAAGGCAGTTGTGGGCATACAAGGCATCGTCAGCACATCCGTGTGACTCAACATCTCTAAGTGTGTACATAAGCAAATGAAAATAGGACAACAATCGAAATAAAACATATCAATGAGAATTTGCTAAGTTTACACTCTACTGTGTACCCTGGCAGAAGCTCTAAACGTTCTCTGTTTTTAATAGAGATGTATGGGAGGTTTTCATTTACTAGAGATGCTAAGAGCTATTATGAAACAGACATACCTCATTTTATTGTGTTACACTTTATTGTGCTTTGCAGATACTGTGTTTTTTACACATTGAAAATCCGTAGCAAACCTGCATTGAGCAAGTCTACTGGTGCCATTTTTTGGGGGGTGATCTTTTTAGGACCATACCCGCGGCATATGGAGGTTCCCAGGCTAGAGGTCCAAACAGAGCTATAGCTGCCGGCCTACGCCACAGCCACAGCAATGCGGGATCCAAGTCATGTCTGCGACTTACACCACAGCTCACGGCAATGCCAGGTCCTTAACCCACTAAGCGAGGCCAGGGATTGAACCCCCATCCTCACGGATGCTAGTTGGGTTTTGTTAACCGCTGAGCCACAACGGGAACTACCTATTGGTGCCATTTTTCATCAGCATTTGCTCCCTTCATGTCTCTGAGTCACCCTTTGGTAATTCTCAAAATATTTCCAACTTTTTCATTGTGTAATGGTGATTTGGGATCAGTGAGCTTTGCTATTACTACTGTAAAAAGATTACAGCTCGCTGAAGGCTCAGAGGATGGTTAACATTTTTAGCAATTAAGAATTTCTTTTGGGAGTTCCCGTCATGGTGCAGCGGTTAACGAATCCGACTAGGAACCATGAGGTTGCAGGTTTGATCCCTGGCCTCGCTCAGTGGGTTAAGGATCCAGGGTTGCCGTGAGCTGTGGTGTAGGTTGCAGACACGGCTCGGATCCCGTGTTGCTGTGACTGTGGTGTAGGCCAGCGGCTACAGCTCTGGTTGGACCCCTTGCCTGGGAACGTCCATATGCTGTGGGTGCGGCCCTAAAAAGCAAAAAACAAAAAACAAACAAAAAAAAAGAGTTTTTCTTTTGGCTGCTCCTGCTTCCTGGGTCAGGGGTCGAACCTGTGCCACAGCAGGGACAACACCGGATCCTTAACCCACTGAACCACTAGGGAACTCCAAACATGTTTTAAAGATACACAGACCAAGCAAGGAGCTAAGGTACACCTTGTAGCTCCACTCTTAGAATGCTGTGGTTCTGTCAGTGAATTTTGAAGGCTAAAATGACGTTGAACTGAACAAGGAAACAAAACTGGAGAAGAAGAAAACAGAGGACACAGCATTTATTGTATGAAAAGAACAGCTGGTTGAACCAAAAACTTGAGGGACAACGATTTCTCACTTAAGTCCTTCAAGTTACCACCAGCAGAACCTATGCTGACATCACGGAACAATAATGCAGACACGTTTCAAGGATGGGTTCTATCTGTGCTTCCTGGAAAAGAATGCTAAATATGTGAGCTGTTTACTGGCTCAGCTTCAGCAAAAACAGGGTGAAAGCCAGATGCAAGAAAGGGGGATGGTTCTGGCTGAAGGGGTGGGGTGGAGTCTTGGAGGGAGACTCCCCAATACCCCCAGAAACCCCCAGGGATCCATTCACTCCCTACAGCACCCAGAGTCAGCCCTCAGCTTCAGTGCATCGTGCAGGACACCTTGAGCTGTCCTCGGCAGATTTCAGAACGTCCTGACTCAGGGTGGTGCTTACTGGCGTATGTCCTACATACTGGCATGCTCAAACAATGGTGGGTGTGTTGTACAAAATGCTGGAACTCACTGTCCTCAAGGAAAAGAAGGTTTTATAATGTTTTTCAGGGTTCTTAGGCAAAAAACAAACAAACAAATAAAAAACCAAAACAAAACCACCTTTATAATATGCAAGCCAGACTTCTGGTTTCAGGATGGGAGACAGAGTGAACAGCAGTTTCCCCTTACTTCAATAAATCCGGGAAACAAATAAATGAACACAAAGCCAAGTTCAGAAGAAGGAAGGGGAGGAGGCAGTGACCAGGAATTGTGACACATCACTGATGGGTGGAAGGTGTCAAGTGGGGCCGTCTTCCACCCACAACTTCATGGTTCCTAGCCCGCATTCGTTTCCGCTGCACCACGACGGGAACTCCCCGTGACTTGGATTTTTAATTCTAAAAAGTTTTTATAGCTGCACCCACCTCAGATGAATGTCCCCGTACCAGGGACTGAACCCAAGTTGCTGCTGCAACCTACACCTGGGGCAACCTCAGATCCTTTAAGCCACTGAGCTGGGTCAGGGATCAAACCAGCACCTCTGCAGCACCCCGCACCACTGCAGGTGGATTCTTAACCCACCGTGCCGCAGTGAAAACTCCTGAGTTGGATTTTGATACGCCAAGTTCAGTTCAAAGAAAGGCCTTAAGTGCCTTCTACGAGAGAGCAGGGAGTAAGCTAGGAGCTGGGTTAAAGAAAGGATGAAGTCAGAAAGACCAAGAAATGTAGGGAAGGGCCAGCTGGGCCGGGGGTTCAAAGGAAAGCAGTGCAAATAAGGCTGAACAGCAACGGGAGGAGGGACAGCCTTTGATGTGGAAAGAGGTTAAGAAACAGGCGTACGTTTCATGTCAGAACAACGTATGTGTTTTACGACAGCAAAATGGGGAAACTGGGCATAGCATTTACCTTATAGCCCAAGCAAGAGGCTTTGTGAGTTCTCTCTGTGGAAGTGAAGTTAGAAAGTACAGGTTGTGAGGGAAAAAAAAGTCTTTTAGAGCCTTATTTTCACTCTTCCCTCAGTTTCTCTGTAAGGATTGTCATTTGCATTTTATGAAAATTAGTTTGAAAGGCTTCAGTTTAGGTTCTTTAAACACTTCTGCAGACAACCCTCCTACTGTCTGAAGGATACCTGGGAGTTCCCTGGTAGCCAAGCAGTTAAGGATTCATCATTTGTTATTGCTGTGGTCCGGGTTCAATTCCTGGCCCAGGAACTCTGCATCACACACACACACACACACACACACACACACACACACACACACACCAAAAAAAGAAGAAAGCAGGAAAAGAAAAAAAAAGGGAAGGACACTTGGCTTGAGGAGATGTTTCTGGAGAGGCTCGGGCAGAATCGGTGGAGGTGAATCCCAGGATGCACCTGCTCTGGGATGTGAGGGGCAGAGAGAGGAGGCAGGCGGTATCAGAGCTGGAGGGAAAATGGCAGGTGCTTTGGAGGCCTAGAGAAGTGAGTCAAGATCCTCAGGCTCAATAATCATTCATTCCCTCCCTATTTCCTTCATTCGCCCAAACATCCCTTCATAAAGGAGTGACTCACTGAGCACACACTCTGGACCAGCCCCAGTGCCAGGGTTAGGGGCCAGGACGAAGAATAAAACACTCCCTGCTTTCTGGATGTTAGCAGGAGGCTAGTGGGGAACAGATTCTCATTGATTCAACAGCATTTATTGCAGACCTACCCTGGGCCAGGCATTGTGCTAGCTGGGGGTATACGCGGGTAAAAGACAGATATGGTCTCCGCCCTCCTGAAATCCCCAAATATTGGGCACATAAAGAACAACCTGTAAATACCCCGGTTTTCTTTTCCTCTTTTGTCTTTTTTTGGGGTCTTTTTATGGCTGCACCCATGGTACATGGAGGTTCCCAGGCTAGGTGTCAAATTGGTCTATACCACAGCCACAGCAACACCAGATCCTTAACCCACTGAGCGAGGCCAGGGATCGAACCCGTGTCCTCATGGATACCAGTCGGATTCATTATTGCTGAGCCACAACGGGAACTCCTTTCTTTAAAAAATTATTTTCATTTTTTCCATTATAGCTGGTTTACAGTGTTCTGTCAGTTTCTACTGTACAGCAAGGTGACCCAGTCACACACACACATATATGTTCCTTTATCTCACATTCTCATGCTCCATCATGAGAGACTAGATGTAGTTCCCAGTGCTACACAGCAGGATCTCATTGCTCATCCATTCCAAGGGCAAGAGTTTGCATCTATTTCATTTTTTTTTTAAGGAGTTCTCAACCTTTCTTTTTTTAATCTGATTTTTATTTTTTCCATTATAGTTGATTTACAGTGTTCTGTCAAAATACTGTCCTGGTTTTCATCTGGAAACAGACATGGGTTCAAATCCTGACTCTGCTACCTTTAGCTATGTGACTTTTTTTTTGTCTTTTTGCCTTTTGTAGGGCTGCACTCGCGGCATATGGAGGTTCCCGGGCTAGGGGTGTAATCGGAGCTGTAGCAGCCGGCCGAGGCCACAGCCACGCCAGATCCAAGCCACGTCTGCGACCTTCACCACAGCTCACGGCAACGCCAGGTCCTTAACCCACTGAGCGAGGCGAGGGATCGAACCCGCAATCTCATGGTTCCTAGTCGGATTCGTTAACCACTGAGCCACAACGGGAACTCCTAACTGTGTGACTTTGGACAGCACCTTTTTTCTGAGCCACAGCTTCCTCATCTGAGAAGTGGGGACTGTGACAGTCTTGCTGCACCAGAGCAGAGAATGACATGGTTAAGCACGCGAGGGGCTTAGTGCAGTGCTTGGCACCTAACTGCTATGCCATCACTCACAGGCTTTTCTGGAAACACGTGAAACACTTTGAAGATCTGACCTCATGAGAAAGAAAAGGCAAATGGAAGGAGAGAGGATTTCTCATGGCCTTTATGTGAGGAGCAGAGTAGATAAGCAAAGGCATGGGAAGCAGAGAGGAGAGGCAAGCAGGGAAGGAGGAGGTGATAACAGAACAGAAAGGAGTTCCTGTTATGGCTCAGTGGTAACGATCCTGACTAGCATCCCTGAGGACTCAGGTTCGATCCCTGGCCTCACTCAGCGGGTTAAGGATCTGGCGTTGCTGTGAGCTGCAGTGTAGGTCACAGATGGGGCTCGGATCTGGTGTGGTTGTGGATGTGGTGTAGACTGGCAGCTACAGCTCTGATTGGACCCCTAGCCTGGGAACTTCCATATGCCGAGGTCATGGACCTACAACGAAACAAAACAAAACCAGAATAGAAGCTAGTCACAAATACCGCGTGTGTATATGATTCTACATATAAAGTAGATTGGTGGTGGCCTAGGGCTGGGGCAGGAATGCTGTGAGGGACTGAGGGGAAATGGGGAGTGACTGCCAGAGTGCACAGGCTTTCTTATTTGGGTGATGAAATAGTCTAACACTGATTGTCGGGATGGCAGCACAACTCTTAAAAACTACTGAATTTTACACTTTAAATCAGTGAGTTGTATATGAATTATATCTTAATAAAGCTATTACCAAAAAAAAATAATAATACAGAAGTGGGAGGTGGTACCTAGAATCAAGTAGGGAGTTCCCACTGTGGTGCAATAGGATTGGTGCAGCACCAGGATGTAGGTTTTATCCCTGGCCTGGCACAGTGGGTTGAAGGATCTGGCGTTGCCACAGCTGTAGTGCAGGTTGCAACTGTGGCTTGGGTCTAATTCCTGGCTGGGGATTTCTATATGGCTTGGGGCAGGGGAAAAAAAAAAAGAATCACAAGTAGCCAAAGGGACCATGGGTCCACTCACCTCGACCTTCAGGCCCGCCTGGAAGCTGATGCCATCCGGGATGGTCGTCTGGAATTCGGCAATGGTGTAATACTCTTCCTCCACTTGGGGTGGGATGGGAGGCTTGGGCAGGTTGAGACCCCGAGGCTGGTACGATTAAACAGAGTGTTAAATTCAGTATAAGTCCATTCCCATGAGGGCGAATGGGGGTTCTAAGAGACTGGGGCACACAACCACCTCGAGGGGGCGCTGGTGGACCCACTGGATTCTAAAGGACAAATCAAAGGGGACAGCTCAGATTATCATCTCTTAGATGCGTCACTGGCCCTTCAGCTTTAGAGTGACGAGAAAAAGCATGGGACATTTACTTACAATCATGAAAATTTGGGGCAGGACAACATCCTCTGAACTTAAGAGGCAACAGGGTTGTGGAATGCAAGTCAGAGCCATTGCTGGGACTTTGGGCAAATCCCTCCCCACTGGAAGCCTCGGTTTCATCTCCTGTAGAAGGGGAATGACAGGATCTGCCGGCTGGGGTCACCACAAGCATTCAAGAGTTCATGTAGTGGGGATTTCCCTTCGTGGCTCAGTGGTTAACAAATCTAAGAACCATGAGGTTGTGGGTTCGATCCCTGGCCTTGCTCAGTGGGTTAAGGATCCGGCGTTGCCGTGAGCTGTGGTGTAGGTTGCAGACGCGGCTCGGATCCTGCGTTGTTGTGGCTGTGGCGAAGGCCGGCAGCTACAGCTCGGATTAGACCCCTAGCCTGGGAACCTCCATATGCCGCGGGTGCGGCTCCAGATAAAAAAAAAAAAAAAAAAAAAAAAGGCAAAAAAAAAAGGAGTTCATGTAGTGAAACACCAGCACACTGCCTGGTGTTTAACAGGTGAATGGCAGACATTATTAAAAAAGAAGGCCCATTTTTCAAAGGATTGCTTAGAAATCCGGAGTATGAGCGTGACATATCAGAATGATCCCACAGGCGAAATGTGAAATCCCATTGCCGTTTCTGGTAACCTTAGTCGAGAAGATGGTTCTGAGATACAGCAAGGCGGGCGCAGGAAGCAGAGAGCACATCCTGAAGCCTAACTGTCCTAAAGCCACGGGCAGGAAGCAGAGAGCACATCCCGAAGCCTAACTGTCCTAAAGCCACGGGCAAACTGTTTGACCTCCCCGGACCTCAGCCTTTCCACCTGTTAACAGGACGAGCTTCATAAGGCTACCGTGTGGACGGGAAAGAGTGCACCTTTGGGAAGGGCGACGTGAGCGTGGGGGCCAGTCTCAGGTCAGGGGCTGGCACCCCAGCTGTGAGAGTCCACTTACTATGGTCATGTCCCGGCGAGGAGGAGGTCTCTGCCTCATCTTGGGAGATCCTATAAAGAGACAAGATTTGATTTCACATACTACAGATGAAGTTCCCGAGGTGGACACGGGGGAAGATCTATTCTCTCCTTTTCCTGTGGGAGGAGCCCGACTAGGAAGGGGCCGCTCAGACTTGGACTTGGCTCAGGACTTTCTATCAACAAGCGGATGGTACAAGCGATGGAAAGCTCTCCAGGAAAAGCAGCAAGTGTAGGCTTCAGAATAACACAGAGGTGGGAGGTAACAAGTCCTGTGGTTTTGAGCCATATGGCCCTTTTTCTGGAGAAGGGGTATGCCTGCCTCTTGGGGCCAGTGGTGGAGATGGAAGTAAATGATACAGGCGGGGCTCTCGGCATGTGGCAGGCACGCTTTAATGTTACTGCCCCGGCTCTGTGCTCCGGAGCAAACCCAAATCAAACAATCTGCAAACAGAACCAAGCAAACTTGGACTGATGACTTCAGGGGTTTTTACTCAGGAGTTGGACTGCCCCAGCTCTGGGTCTCGGGGTCAGGAGGAGGACAGCTCTGCAGTGATCCGAGGCTCCTGGTTAAGGCAGAACATTTAGGACAGCAACCCACATGCTGCCAGAGCTGGTTTAGCTTGGATCTACACAGTCTGGCAGCTGGGGTGTGGAGGAGACTGCTAAACTCTTAAAAACTCTTTCCCTGATCTTCCATTGGAATAAATAGCAACAGAGTTTTAGCCAGACATTTGACTGCCTACATAAAGACTACATTTCCCAGACTCCCTTGCAGCTACATATTGCCATGTGACTAAGATCTGGCCAATAGGATGTGAGAGAGCACCTAGTGTGCTGCTTCTAAGTCTACTCCTCCATTCTCCCTGACCATTTTCATTGGCTGGAATAGCTGGGAGCCATCCTGGCCTGGGAGGACCAGGGCAACACAATATAGATGCAGCACAACAACTCTTAACTGGATAGAGATGCCATAGCAGCTCTGGACATTTACCTGGATTGCTCAGTGAGGAAGAAATAAACACCTAAATTATTTGAGCTGTTGTTATTGGGTGTGTGGTAGGGGTGGGGAATCTTTGCTTGAACGTCCAAACCCAGAGCCTAACAAAGACACAGGATTTCAGACTTTCACTTGTTCCCCTAGTGTTAATGGGGATTATCCTGTGCTCTTGGTCATAACAGGTTCCTGCCATGGCATGTCTCCGTTTCCTCAAAGTGGCTAAGGAGAATTGAGAGACTCAAGAGGTTCACTGACCATAAGAGCCACTTTGAACAGCTGGAGAAGCCCAAAGAGGGGCAAGTGACTTCCTAATAGATTCCTTTTGCCCTGCACAGGGTCACCCGATTGAAGCTGCAGTCCTGGGTATGCAGTCGATGACAATAATGAACCCTACTCTCAGGTGTGCTGGGAACATTAGGTGGTAAAATATATATGAGAAAGCTTTGCAAAGCAAGATTGGTAAAGGACTCTTTGGGGAGTAAACTCCACCCAGGGTTCAGTTTTTCTTCCAGTGGCTCAGAAATGAAGCCCTGCAGAGAGAGCACAGGTGCTGGAGTCAGGAGGACCTGGGTTCAAGTCCTGGCCCCATCGTTCACTAGCTGGGTGGCCTTGGACAAACCATCTCACCTCTCTGTTTCCTAATCTGTAAAACCAAAGTCGGTCCTTCAGAGGTTGTTAAGGCGGTGTCAATGAGACAGATTACAAGATTCCTGGCACCCTGAGTAAGGGGTTGAGAAACAGAACCTGTGGCATCACCACGAGGCAGCAGAAAAAAACATGGTCTGGACTAGGAAGACCACACCCCTCTCCACTCAGGTTCTGCAACCAGCTGGCAGAATGATCCAGAAGGAGGTGCTGGGGTTTGTGAGCCTGGCTTCCTGTCTGCAGGATGGTGGGCTGCAGGTCGCTGTGAGCCAGGGGACAGGATGAGGAGCTCTGGGCACAGAGCCGGGTGCTTACTCTGCTTGATGTCGCCGTCGGGCGCAGGGCGGCCGTCAAACCGGCCGTCCCTCTGGTTGTTGAGCAGCTCCTTCTCCCGGCCCACCACGTTCTGCTGCCGGGAGACGCCGTCCAGCTCGAGGACGCCCGCGTGGGCAGGTGAGCCGGGGCCTGGCTTCGGGGGTAAGGGCTCCCCGCTGCTCTTCCTCAGGTAGGACGCCGGGGCCCAGCCCTCTTTGCCCTGGTACCTGGGAGGAGCGGGAAGGATGCCGGTCAGGCCGCCCTGCCGGGGCCCCGCTGTGCGTCACCCTCGGGGGCCCAGATGGCGGGAATGATGATGGGTCACAGCACTCGCTGCCTCCCGATGAAGCCCAGGCCCTCAGCTGGGCATTCAACGCCTCCCCAACCTGGCCTCTCCTGGCCTCCCCAGTCCCACGGCAATCGTCACATCGCACCCACCCCACGTTGCCTGCAGTCTCCCAAACTGTCCCTCCGCTGCCCGGGGCCCCTGCTCTTGGAGACCCTCTGCCCGGAAAGCCCGCTCTCTTGCCTGTTCCTCTTTCCTTGCTCTACTTAATACCAGGCCCCCTTCTCAAGCCTTTCCTGAGCTGCTCTCCACAGCGCCCCCTGCTGGCTCCCGCACACACCACGATCCCAGCATCTGTGACACACAATGCCACTTGGCCGGGATGGTTTTATCCCCCTACTCAGAACGCGAGCTCCTGGGGGCGGAGACCACGGATGATTCATACCTGCGCGAGAGGGGTCTCGCTCCCAGTGAGGTGAATGAAGGAAAAGGGGACAAGTGGACAAACTGCCAGTGGACCTGGCAAGGGTGACCAATGCTGCTGGAGTCATTGTCCCCATATGCTCATCACTGTGGTGACAGCAATGAAGATAATGATGGCTGGCACTTAGGGAGCCCCTATGCTGTGTCAGTTCTGTTTGAAGCACTTTTTAGCTGTTGCAGTACTTCATCCATCCAAGCCGGGAGGTGGCAGAAATGGATTCAGGCCCAGGCAGCTGGTACCAGTCTGTGCTGTTAACCTCTGCTTTGCTGCCTCTGCCCAGCAGCCCCAGCTCCCAGCACAAAGCCTGGCTCCACTCACGTAGGTTAACAAGTAGATTAAACACAGGTTTGGATGGGAATGAAGCAGGTTACGGGCTGGTTCCAGGGCTACCAAGGGTCACCGAACTCAGTCACAGTGACTGAGACCCTAATAGATCAGTTCCCTGAATTCCCAAGGGAACTGAATGGCTGGATTCTCTACACGATGGAACTTAGTTGAAAACCACGACCAGGTTGCTGGAGCCGGCTTGAAATGCTTGTGTGAACCAACTGTTCACAATTCTTTCCAACTCTGCACTTAGTGACATCACACCGGGAGCTTAAAATATAACACGGTAGGGATATTTACACCATAGAAATTGGCCAGTGCCACAACTCAAGAGCATTGTTCCTTGGAGAGCTGGCTGTTAAACATTTGCCAGCACCCCACTAATCTGGACCACAAAACAGGTGCTCCACCTTTGGGGAATACACCCAATGGACTGGACATGATATATAGCAGGGCCACATCTCTCATCAGGAATCATTGTAAGGAGTTCCTGTGGTGGCTCAGCAGAAACGAATCTGACTAGTATCCATGAGGGCGCAGGTTTGATCCCTGGCCTTGCTCAGTGGGTTAAGGATCTGGCGTTGCTGTGGCTGTGGTGTAGGCCAGCGGCTACGGCTCCGATTCAACCCCTAGCCTGGAACCTCTTATGCAGTGGGTGCAGCCCTAAAAAGACAAAAAAAAAAAAAAATCACTGTAAGAACTAAATTATGCAGTTCCTATATATATATATATATATATATATATATATATATATGAAGAATTCTTTATAGCTGGAAGCCAATGGAGAAACAAATCTGCAGATTGGTGTCTGTCAGACTTAAAATACATCAATTGTGTTAAATGGAAAACATCAGGCTACACACAATCCAGTCATCACTATGAGACAGTTCGTTGTTTGGCAGCACCGTAAGCAGAGAGGCAACACATGCAGTGCTGAGTGGGCTTTGGTTCAAATCCTGACTCTGTCACCTTCTAGCTTCAGTCAAACCTTCTGATGACCGCTGCCCTCGCTGACGTCCTGCTGCATGACGTCATGCATGCATGAGGGATCCTGAGCCCAATTATACCACTTGAATTACAGAGCCACTAAATTTGGGGATAATTTGTTATGCAGCAAGATAACAATATTCAAGATGTGTGAGCTATCACTGTCATTACTGCAAACCTCAGTTCTGAGGCCCCCTCCTTCAGGAAGTCTTCCTGGCTGCTGGGCCGAGGAGCCCTCTTCCGTGCTCCAAAGTCTCCTGTGTATCCTTCCAACACGCCACCCACTGCCCTGCCCGGTGCCTGTGCTGGAGTCTGTCTTCTGCCTGTGGTGTGAGCTACTGTGTCTTTCTCACCATTGACTCCCCCAAATCAGAAAAGATTTTGGTGTAGGTTTGCTGAAAGAATGAAGTGGCCCTGACGTGAGTGGCCCTGACATCCTGCCTCACATCACTGCAGAGACGCCAGGTGGCGGGGACCTCAAGCTTCCTCTCTTGTCCTCATTTCCTGAGGTCACAGCCTGCCCACCAGGGTAACCAAGGAGGGAGTGACCCAGGACTTTGATTACCAAACTGGGAAAGTCCCAGGCCAAGCAGGATGAGGTTTTGATTTCATCACATGGGTGAAAGAGCTGTGACAAAGTGTCTGAAATGCCAGTCTCTTCCGGACTCCGAGCGATGACGGCAAATGCCGGGCTTTAGGACAGGCTCCTGTCTAAGTGGTATTATGCAACCTGGTGCTCCCAGAGGAGGGCTGCAGTGGGAAATCACTCACACAGGGCAGCTTCAGCCTCCAGTTACCAGTTTTATGAGACACATCTGGAGACCAGTCTTGCTCAATGTGGTTACTGCTTTCTGTGGTTCAGTTTTGCTTATTATGGATTTTTAAAGAAGGATATGGGTAGGGAAGGAAGCCAAACAGAACAGAGGAGAAGCGTCCTTTTATGGCTCAGGCTGAAACCTCACTTCTTCTGCAATCACTTTGCAGACATCTGTGCAGCTGGAGCCCACATGACCTGAAACCCACCCAGCTGCCGAGGGTACCTGATCTTCCACCAGCCTTCCAGGTTTTTCTGGATGACTTCCACCACAGCTCCTCTTTCCAGGTTCATTTCATCTTGGTCACGAGCTGTGTATGGGTAGATGACTGTGTACTTCTCCTCTGTGGGGACAAAGGGATGCTGGGGTAAGTCAAGGATACTCTTAAGTCCCAGAGTGCTGATGGCCAAGGCTGTGATCTGAGAGATGCGCTAGCAGTGAAAGATTTCCTCCAGAGACTTCTGTGCACCATGCCCCATCCCCCCATCACCTCACTTAGCTCTGGATGACCCTGTGCAAGCGGCCACAGGACACAGGACAAAAGGCAGGTCCCCAAACCTCTGAAATCCCTCAGTATCACACACTGTACTCACCTTCTTCAAATCCGTGCCTCAAGGTCACCCTCCGTAACTTTGCCTTAAGCAATTCTCAGACACATGGCACCCTGCCCCTCACCCGGGTTTATTTCCCCCCCTCCCCCTTACAGGAATTACCTTTTCTAATAAACCAGGTAATTTACTTATCTATTATGTTTCATGTCTGTTTCCCCTGCTAGAATATGAGCTCCTTGAAGGCAAGGATTTGAGTCTGTCTTTTTCATTTCTCCATCTCTAGCATTGGACATAGTCCTGGGAATATCTGGTAACTATTTAGCAAAATAGGCAATGTGTAGTAATTGAACAAATCCCCAAGGCCTTGTGGGAGTCACCTTGCTCATGCTGGTGTGTGTGTGTGTGTGTGTGTGAGAGAGAGAGAGAGAGAGAGAGAGAAAGAGAAAGAGAGAAGGAGACAGAGAAACCCTTCGTGGCTCCTCTGCAGTTCTCATTGGTGGAGGGGTCGAGGACAAGTTGGATTTGGCAGCACATGGTTTTGGGCTGAATCACTACCCAGGAGGAGACAGCAAGCAATATTCATTCACTAGCTAGTAGCTGATCTCTATTCTACATTATTTTTAGGCCCTTGGATCCAACCATGCCTGAGCTTCAATTTTATTTTATTTTTTTATTTTTTAAATTTTATTTTATTTTTAAATGTATTATTACCACTGGCTTTTTAGGGCCACACCTGCGGCATATGGAAGTTCCCAGGCTAGGGACTGACTCGGAGCTGCAGCCGCCAGCCTACGCCACAGCCACGACAACGTGCGATCTGAACTGTCTGCGACCTGCTACACAGCTCAGGG
Source organism: Catagonus wagneri (assembly GCA_004024745.2). NCBI lineage: Eukaryota > Metazoa > Chordata > Mammalia > Artiodactyla > Tayassuidae > Catagonus > Catagonus wagneri. The sequence goes on along the minus strand of PVHT020000165.1, from coordinate 1,345,885 downwards.
CAACGTCGGCTCTTTTAACCCACTGAGCAAAGTCAGGAATCGAACCCATATCCTCATAGATACCAGTCAGGTTTATTGCCACTGAGCCACAACGAGAACTCCTAATTTTAAAAAATTTATTTATTTTAAAAATTGAGATAAAATTGACATATAGCACTGCATTAGCTGTAGGGGTACAATTTAACAATTTAGATATCTATCAGGAAAGGCCTGCCTGCTCTCTGGGGTTCCCTGCTCCCTGTCCCCAAGCCAAGGGACCATCCTAATGGCCCCACGCTCACTCCAGGGAGCTGCCTTCAGCTGTGTCCCTCCGGTCCCCTCCCTGCCAAGCTGGAGGGCCAGGGCTCTGCTGGGAGGGTGGCTCATTGTCACACTCAGGCAGGTCCTCGGGAGAGCAAGAGCTTCCATCCCTAGCACTGCCGGCAGTGACTGCTGAGACAGATAACAGATAAGCGTCCCAGGGGAGCCAGCGAGGAGCGGAGAGGGCTTTCCTGTGTTGGTTACATTCCAGCCCCCAGGGAGTGACCGGGGCCGGCTGCAGGCTGATGCTGATGGTCCGTGTGCGGTGTGTGTCCAGCTGACGCTCTCTCTCTGGGAAAACACCACGGTCTGCCTGTGGCCAGGCCAGCCGGTGCAGAGGGAGGCGGAAAACACACAGGGCGTTTATTTACTGATTGATCTAGCCCCTGACCTGCTCTGTGGGGGCTGCGCTGACTCAAGTGCACAGCCGCGCTGGCTATTCTCCTCGCTCTCAGATGCAGGCTGGGCCGTGGCTGCTGTGAGCGGGGCAGGCGGTAACAGCCCGTGGATGCACGGAAGTTGTGTTTGGCCAGGTGAGAAGGGGTGCTGCCCGGGTCCCAGACTAGGTAGTACTATAGGGCCTGGACTTCTGGGGCCAGTGTTGTTTGGTGGAATCGCACTGGGAGATTCTCTAGCACCCAGAGTCCCCCTCTGGTGATCCCTAAGGAAGTTCCTGATAAGGTTCAGCTGTAATGAACCCGACTAGTATCCAGGAGGATGAGGGTTCGATCCCTGGCCCCGCTCAGTGGGTTAAGCATCCCGCATTGCCATGAGCTGTGGTGTAGGTTGCAGACGTGGCTCGGATCCCGTGTTGCCGTGGTTGTGGCAAAGGTCAGCAGCTACAGCTCTGATTCGACTCCCCGCTTGGGAACCTCCATATGCTGCATGTGCGACCGTAAAAAAAAAAAAAACAAGCAAAAAATAAAATAAAAAAATAGTGAAATAGGAGCTTCATAAAAAAAAAAACAGTTTAAGGTGGGAGACCTCATAGACTGCATGGTGGGCGACACTGCCACTTACCACTTACCACCCACCTGCCCACCCTCTGGTGGCACTGCCAGCCTCCATCCACGTGCTTTGGGTGAGGCTGACCTCACCACCGCCCAGAGGGATGGAGAAGGTGCATAACCCTGGCCTGGCCAAAGTGACTGGCCACCGTGATGAGTCCAGGAATGGCATATGACACAAATGGGTCGGTCGGAACCAGTCTTGGGACTGTATGAAGGAGGAGCACTTTCTTTGGTGGGAGTCGCTGAAGGGTGCCTGGAACTACTGTCACTGTGAGAAAATGGATCCAGCACGGGAGAGAAGGGAGCAGAGAGGTGGCAAGGGTGAGTCCCAGATGCCAGTGACATGGAGAAAGGGAATCTTGCCTGCCTTCCAGTAAACCAAGAGTGTTGCCTGCTATTCAGTAAACCAATGTTGCTGCCATCAAGCCATTAGCAATGGTGCACCCTGAGGGGAATCCAGGATGGATAAAGACAGGAAGCATTCTGTTAAGTTAACCTACAGAGTTAAGATGCATATCTTAGGAATAGTTTCAATGAGCAAATTCTTGCATCTTCCCATTCATAGAAAAGGCACTAAACCATTAACTTAAGATATCTGGTTTTTGTGACTAGCAGTAATCTTTTGATGTTGGACTACAGGTGTTTCTCTCGCCCCCAGCAAAAAACTCCTATATATCCTGGTTCCTCCCTTACCTCTTAGGAGCAGTTTCTCAGAACTATCTGAGAGGCTGTCTCCTGGGCTATAGTCCTCGGTAAGGTCCCTGAATAAAATTTAACATGCAGCTTTTAGGTTGGGCATTTTTCTTCAGTTGATAGACAATTTCAAGCTCCTGGATCCAGCCATGCCTGAAGCTGGCCCTACCCTGGGCCTTTCAGGGCCATGAGGCAATACACTTCCCTTCTGCTTAAGTTGGTCTGATGTGGGTTTCTCTTCCCTTGCAACTCAAGGCTCAGCATTATAGAAGCCCCAGACATCTTTTTTTGGCCACTCTGCGGTATATGGAGTTCCTGGGCCAGATCCTTTAACTCACTGTGCAGGGCTAGGGATAGAACCTGTGTCCTGATACTGCAGAGACGCTGGCAATCCCACTGTGCTGCGGTGGGCCTCCCAGGCATCATTCTTTAACCTGGGAAACTTTAGGGCCCCAGGCAGAGAAACACCCCAGGCTCCCTTCTCCCAAACCCACATGCCAACACACACGGGGTGCAGACAAGATCACCATTTCTCACATGCAACAGGCACTGGCGGTCCCAGAGCAGCGAGGCACATGCAGATGCAGGGACCTGGCTCCGAACACCCAACGGGGACGAAAACTCCAAGGTAGGCACCTTGACGCCAGCTGATGGCATACAAGTCCCCCAGAGTCCGGCGGCGGCCCATGGGCCGGGGCAGAGACCAGTACCTCCACGAGACTGGACGTGCAGCATGTGGAGGCGAAGGGCAGAAGGCGGAGGTGAGAAGAAAGCACTTTCAGTGTCTCAAGGCAAAAAGGGCACCAAGCACATGCTCCCATTTAGGAGCAATTATTTCTGAGTCTATGCCAAGCCCTAGGTGTCTCAGAAGGACCAAATTCCTCAGTGTTAACCTTCAACTTGAGTGAAGAGCCACCCAATAGACACAATGTTATTCTTAGCATGATTACAAAGAGGCACTAAGAGACGCCCTCATGGCAGAAAATGGACAAACTCTTAAGGAAAATGTGGTTTCTCTCCCATCTTTTAGCTGTGTGACCCCGGCTAAGTGTCTCTACCTTTCTGAGCTCGTTTTCTCATCTCGAAGATGAGGATAATAATCGGTCCCTTGCAGAGACATGGCCCGTGTGAAGCAGTACCCCACCACCCTCTAATCTAAGCCGATTCTTGCAGTTCCCTTGTCAGCCCCACCCCTGGTGTTCAGTGGGCCCCATGAACACAGAGTGAAACAAAGGCATTTTACTCCACGGCGCTGGCCATAATGAAACTAAATGTAAAACCACACACACTTTTTTGTTGTTGTTGCTAACCTTTGAGCATAGACATACCCCCGCCCCCTGCCACCACCGTCTTTTCAGATAAATACGTACTTAAGTGGCTCTGTGCTTTTTACAGAAAGTCAACTAAAAGCCCCAAATGATTCAAGCCTAGGTAAGTCGTCGCTCTATGATAACATCTGTTCCCAGTTACTTATTGTTTTAGGTTCTATGCCAAGTGCTCTGCACGGGGGATCTCACTTAATTTAAAAAAGAAATCCCATGATGTAGGTACTGTCATTTCCATTTTCAGAGGAAGAGGTGGCTGAGGCACAGAACGATCATGCTGCCGGCCCAAGGTCACTCAGCCAGTAAGTGCTACCAATTCCAGTTCGGCGGTGAGGATGGATTCGGATCTGACTCCCCAACTCTCCTGTTTCTTAGCTGAGATGAACTCAGAATCTAAACTGAGGGATGCTTCTTGGGGGTGGGCAGTCAGGTTGGGCCCTAGGATTTCTGATACAGCAGAAATCACTCTATAGGACACTTGCAGGGAAAGTTCTCTGGGAAATGGGAGTGCGTGTGTGAGTGAGTGGAGAGGGTCAGCTCTACTCTTGACACCCAGTCAGGCCATTAAACCACCAGAGAAAGCAGAAAAAGCAGAGGCCTTTACCAGTGGCTCCAGGTGTCTCGCAAAGGAGCCGGAAGCAACCTCGGCACCGTGGCCATTAGAGTAATTCAAGGGCAGACCAGTGAGGTACTGCCAGCGATCAGGCTGGGCTCCCCTGAAGTTCCACGGAGGTTTCAGGGCTCCGGTTCCAGCCACGCTCCCCTGAGCTGGCTCCTCAAGGCCCCTAAGAAAGGGCAGGCTAGCTCTGCCCCAACCCCATGGCCTGGCTTCACATCCACAAGCTCCGGAGCCGGAGCCAGTGAGCCGATGAGATTGGGTGAGGATTGGGTGAGGGCCCCCCCATAGGGGTCGCCGGCCGGCACGGTCCCCCCCCCAGCAAGCCCAAGGCCCCAGCTCCTTCCTACCTTCCTCAGGCTGCAGGGAAAACTCATCCTGCACACCATCCTGCCCTTCGAGGCAGGTTGCAGGGACCCAGCCTTGCTCTTCAGTGGTGCTGACAAACCACCAACCTGGAAAAACGAGAGTGCAGACTGATGTTTAGTTGGGTCAGGTGCGAGGCCCGGGCGCTAGAATATAACATATTCAGTCAACGCTCAGGGCAAGAGCAAGAAGTCACCGTTTTATCAGTGGAACACAACCACCCATGTTAGCCGACTGCTGACTGCTAGAGACAGTCAACAGGAAACCTGCTCTTGAGCCTGGAATGGGGCTCGAGCGGGGAGTCTGGGGTGGGAGCAGGAGAAAGGTTGTCCTAAAGGATGAGCGAAAGAACGTAACTACCTTTGCTAAGCTGAGCGAGGCACTCGTCATCTTACTGTGTTATCATCACGTTATCATCCCCACTGCACAGATGAGGAAACTGAGGCTCCAAGAGGCAAGACCTGTCTGAGTTCACGCAGCTTATGGCGGAGCGGCGATGCACACCCCGGTCCCTTTGCTACTGAAAGCACTGGCCTGATAACGTAGCTAAGACACTGATTTTGCATCTGTTTGTGTCAAAGTAAATCTGGCTGCAGATGGAACTGCTTGAAAGGCTTCTCACTCAGACTCAGGCCCTCTTACTTTTTTAGGGGGGAGGGGGAGTGGCCCTCCCTCTCTAGCGAAAGGGCTCTTCTGGAGCCTGTGCTGGGCACAAAAATGACTCACGTGGCAACGAGTGACACTTAAGGCTGCAGGTGGGATTAAGGCTGCTAACCAGCTGAGTTCCAAAGAGGTGGTTATCCTGGCTTATCTGGGTGGACCCGACGTAATCACAAGCGAGGCAGAAGAAGACTGGGGGACACGTGGCTAAGGAAAAAGGGCACAGAGAGGGGCGACGCTGCCGGCTTGGAAGACGGAGGAAGGGGCCACGAGCCACGGGATGGGGGCAGCCTCTAGACAATGGAAAAGGCAAAGCAGCAGATCCCATCCTGAACCCGCAGAAGGGAACACCAGTGCCCCCATTTTGGCCCAGTGGGACCCATTTTGGACTTCTAACTTCTAGAACCGTATGATGATACATTTGTGTGGTTTTAAGACACTAAGTTTGTGGTGATTCGTTATAGCAGCTATAGGAAATGAACACAGGGCCCGACAGGCTGTGCGCAGCCTAAATGAATAAACAGCAATGAGGTCCTGCTGTACAGCACAGGGGACTATATCCAGTCACTTGTGATACAACGTGATGGAAGGTAATATGAGAAAATTTGCTATAAGCAGAAATGGACAGGACACTGTAAATCAACTATAATAAAAAATTAAAAAATAATTAACAAGTCAACAAATAACAAATGCCGGAGAAGGTGTGGAGAAAAGGTACCATCCTCCAGCGTTGGTGGGAATGTAATCGGTACAACCACGATGGAAAACAGTATGGAGGGTCCTCAGGAAACTAAATATAGAACTACCACAGGATCCAGCAATCCCACTCCTGGGCATATATCCAGACAAAACTTTCATTGAAAAAAATACATGCACCCATATGTTCAGAGCAACACTATCCATAATAGCAAAGACATGGAAACAACCTAAATGTCCACCAACAGATGAATGGATTAAGAAGATGTTGTATAGGCGTTCCCTCTGTGACTCAATGGTTAACGAACCCGACTAGGACCCATGAGAATGCGGGTTCGATCCGGTGTTGCTGTGAGTTGTGGTGTAGGTCGCAGACACGGCTCGGATCCCAAGTGGCTGTGTGGCTGTGGCTGTGCTGTAGGCCGACGGCTGTAGCTCCAATTCGACCCCTAGCCTGGGAACCTCCATATGCTGCAGGGGGCCCTAAAAAGCCAAAAAAAAAAAAAAAAAAACCTATAGCATGACAGACCACTGGGTTTAAAACAACTATGTGATATATACGAGCATGAAATACGATGTGCATGTATGGTTATGTATGTATGTATGTGCATAAATATATGTACACATACACATATGTATAAATATGTACACACTGTGTATATACATATAAACCTCTGTACACACATATGAGTGCGTACATGCGTGCGTACGCGCGCGCGCGCACACACACACACACACACACACACACACACACACTTCAACAGCTGTGCGTGTTACAGTTGTCAAGAAGCATTCACTCCAGACTGACAGAAGGCCAATCTGGGTTTGGAAAGCAGACTAAGGATGAAAATAGATTTTAAGTTTTAAGAATGTATTCATGTATTTCTTGGGTAAGTAAAATGTCATTAAAAATAAATGTCGCCTGTTCCCTGTTCTAGAAATATCTTGGCTACTGGGGCACTTGCAGCGTTATCCGGTATTACCCGCAGAACATACATGAACACACACACACACACACACACATTCACAAATACCCATGCCCACCTAATTTCCTGATAACATGAAACTAAAAGACAGAATAGGAAAAAATACATAAATGTTGCCAGCATGTTGGCCATTTAGAGATTTGAGCATCAGTGCTTTTTTCCCTGCTGCTCTGGGCACACCAGAGCTGTCCCCACACCCACCCTGGCTTCTCACAAACAAGGCACTCCTCCTGATGTCACTCAAGCACACAGGGGCGGGAGGGGTGAGGCGGGGCAGGTGGGGGAGTGGGTGCGCCCTTCTTCAGCCCCCCAGGGGCGTCCCAGCCACACCCGCGGTAGGCCTGTACTCATTTCTAGGAATCAGAACGTCACATGGCCTCGGGGCCAGCTGGAGTTGGTCTGGCATTCCAGCTCAGTAACCTGTCCGGAGATCTTGGGTGAGCGACTGAGTCACTTGGAGCCTCGGTGTCGTCAGCTGTGAAGCCGGGATAACAATGGCTCTACTGAGTAATCAACCAGGTTTGGTTGGCTAATGCTGATCTCATGACTACCGGGAACATGATTCCGAGGTTGCTAGAAACAGTCCTCCCCCAATCTGCTGGACCTAAACTAGCCGTGGGGGTAAGACAGAGACTGGCCCACTGATATTACCAGCTAGTGTCACCTTTAAGCCACAACAAAGCCAGTGGGTTTATGCTACTTTTTCCTGGAGAGGGGCCGCTCACCCCCTGTTCCTTGCTCTGTCTTCAGTGGCGCCAATGCCCTATTTTGGCTCAAGAGGCAAAAAGGAAGAAAATTCACACTTCCCAGCATTTACCGGGGGCCGAGCACAGGCTTAGGCCCGCTCTGTGCTTTGCCTCCTTTAATCCTTGGGGCCCCGGCCTTGACGGAGAGACCTGGACGGCTGTGAGGGGTGGAGTTCGAATGGAAACAGGCAAAGTGTCACAAACACGTCACATTCTGTCCTGCTTTATTGTACTTCACAGATAATGTGTTTTTCGCAGACTGGAGGTTTGCGGCAGCACTGCACCAAGTCTACGGGTGCCATTTCCCTACAGGCTTTGCTCACTTTGTGTCTCTGTCACAGGTTGTCCCAATATTCCAAACCTTTTCATTATTTTTCTATCTGTTACAATGATTTTTTTCCCCCTTTTTAGGACTGCACCTGTGGTATACGGAAGTTCCTGGGCTAGGGGTCGAATTGGAGTTGCAGCTGAGGCCTAGGCCACAGCTCACGGCAACACCAGATCCTTAACCCACTGAGCGAGGCCAGGATGGAACCCACATCCGCATGGCTACTAGTCGGGTTCTTAACCTGCTGAGCCACTACAGGAAACTCCTGTTACAGGGATTTTTGATGTTACTATTACAAAAAGATTATGACTAGAGGATGATGGCTAGCATACTTCAGCAATAAAGCTTTTTTTTTTTTTTTTTTGTCTTTTTAGGGACACACCCATGGCATATGGAGGTTCCCAGGCTAGGGGTCTAATTGGAGTTGTAGCCACTGGCCTACACCACAGCAATGTGGGATCCAACCCGTGTCTGCGACCTATACCACAGCTCATGGCAATGCCAGATCCTTAACCCACCAAGTGAGGCCAGGGATCGAACCCGGAACCTCATGGCTCCTAGTTGGATTCACTTCCGCTGCGCCATGATGGGAACTCCAATATTTTTAAATTAAGGTATGTACATTGTTTTTTTAGACATGAGGCTATTGCACATCTAAAAGCCTACTGCAGAGTATACAGAGAACTTTTATTTTCACTGGGAAACCAAAAAAGTGGTGCGACTAGCTTTACCGCAGTGGTCTGGAGCCCAGCCCCGCCGTATCTCTGAGGTCTGCCTGTTTGTGCACAGTGGTTCCTGCCACAGCCGGTGGGCTGAGGCAGTAGGTCCATCTCACCAGAACCCAAAGGTGACAGAGCCTCCAGGAAGCTTTCCATGGCAGCCAAAGGCCAATCGACACAGCAAACCTGCAGTGGAATGCTGGGCTCCGTGGCTCCAGGTACAGGTGCTTCGAAACAGGAAGGAATGTTCATAAAACATGAACCTCAGAACAAGTCGGTAACACCTGACCCAGGAGGAGGCTGGTGAGCTGTGACCAAGTGGGGCCCTCGAGCACTGTGATCAAACAGGCCCATCTCTTTAGGAGGCCGTCAGCTGGAGTCACGGAAGCTGACCCGCGTGGACTGGCTACTGCAGTTTCTGCGTTCCCAAGTGTTTCCTTAGGCTTGGTGACGGTGTGGGCTGGAGGGAGGGGATCCAGGGCCCCTACCTGACTCGTTCTTCTCGATGATGTCCACCACCTGCCCCACACTGAGGCTGATCTCCGAGCTCTCCTGCTTCTGGTAGTCTGCCACCGCCACATACTGCTCCAGGACCAGGGGGTCCGCCGCAGTCAGGTCGCCCCCTGGGGATACAAAACGCTACCAGATGTCACATCCGGCCACCACTCATGTGTGAAGGAGCAGGAGCCAGGGGGTGGGGTGGGCCAGGAGGACATTTCAAACAGAGCAAGAAGCTGTGATAGGACCTGTCTCAAAGGTCACCTCATCCATTTATTCTTTCAAGCATTCGTTCACTCAGTCACCAAAACTGACCAAGTACCCGTCCTGTGCAGGCACTGAGGGCCCAGAGTTGATGAAGATATGGTTCTTGCCCCGAAGAAGCTGACAGCCTAGTGGGAAAGTTCATTCATCCACCCATCCATTCATCCACTGGCCATTATTCACTCATCATCACCCAACCAACTAAACGTCCGTACATTATCCGTCCAACCACACACCCATCCATCCATCCATCCATCATTGGTCCATCATTCATTCACAAAGTCACCAACGATGTTCCAAACATTCTAGTAGATGCTAGAGGTCCTAAAGTGAACGACACAGACATGACTCCCAGCCTCAAGTAACTCGATCTAGTGGGGGAGACAGACATATACACAAATATATAGGACCACTAAGTATACAGGGTACTATTAGTTTTTGATCGATGCGTTGCTGGACACAACGAGGATGCCAGACAAAGGGTGAGCGGGAAAAAGGCTCCCATGTTAAATGGAGGGCGCCCCCCCACCGCCCCCGCCCACAAAGGAGGTGACATAAAGCAGAAGCCTCTGAGACAAGAAGGCATAAGGAGAGTGGGGAAGGACCCTGAGCCTTCTAGGAACTGGAAGGAGGTGACTAAAGTCCAGGAGTGAGGAGAGGGCAGTCCTGTGTGAGGTCACACCGGCACACGGGGGTTGGAGCAGGCAAGGCTCTCTGAGCCAAGGCAAGAAGTTGGATTTTTTTTTTTTTAAACCCTGAAAGGCTTTAAGCCACTAAAAGCCTTTAAAAGGGGAATGACAAGGAAAGATTTATATCTTTAAAAAGAGAATTCTGGCTGCCGTGTGAAAACTGGATTAGAGCCTGGCCAGAAAAAAAAGAAAAAAAAAGCTGACCAGATGGAGGTGGTGGCATTTGCAGACAAGAGAGGACAGTGGCTTTGGATGAGGGCAGGGGCAGCAGGGCTGAGGGGCTCCCAGAGAGGCGGTTTCCACAGGACGCACTGCTGTACGGCCCTGGTTATCTGATAAATGAATGAAAAGCTATCACGGAGTACGGGTGATGAAAAGAACATCTGAGCTCAAGACACTCCAAAGAGAAAGGTCAGCACTTTTTAAAAAAGCAGGCCGACTGTGGTGGGAGGGCAAGCCTGGCATTTGGGGCCACCAGGCCCTGGTTTTCAGAAAGCCTTGATTCCAAGTACTCCCTTCTATTGTTTCCATAAACCACTGAAATATCCATTTCTACATCTCTGTGCCCAAATACACCCATACTGAGCCAACTTTGTGCATCTCTTCCCAACTCTGTTGAGTGGTGTCATATTGAAATTGGCCATGGTGGGAGTATTTACACCATGGCAATTGGCAAATGCTACAAAGCAGGGCTTTCCGTCAGAGAGCTGGTTATGAGTGTTTACCAGCACACCACTGCACTCCAGCCTCTGACATCCAGAAGCAGCACAAAAACCCTTTGTTAGGACCATGTGCTCTGAAATTCTGATGTGGAAAATCTGAGCAGGGCATTTTCCGTAGCCAGGTGAAGGGTCACTACTTCTTGGCTCTGTGACCACGTTCTGGCCATTCAACCTTCCAGGCTGAGGGGTAATGGAGGGAAAGGAGAGGGCCCCAGGGCGCTGCTTTCGCCCTGGGTGGAGAAAGCATGAGAACAGAGAGAGATGGAGGGAGGAAAAAAAGACGCAGAAGATATGAGATGAAGGTTCAGAAGAAGACTGGGAGAGAAGCAGCCCCATGTCAATGCCTATCACAGGCTACACACTGTATACAAACTCTCTTGACACAACTGCCCTGGACAGTGGGCACTACCACCCTCAATTTATAGACAAGAAACAGAGGCTCCGGGAGTTCCTGCTGTGGCACAATGGGATTGGTGGTGTCTCTGTGGCTCTGGGATGCAGGTTCAATCCCCGGCCCGGCACAGTGGGTTAAGGACCCAGCGATGCCGCAGTTGCAGTGTAGGTCGCAACTGTGGCTCGGCTCTGATCCCTGGCCTGCGAACCCCGTATGTCTTGAGGCAGCCATAATGGAAAATAAGGGAAACAGAGGCTCAGGGATATCAGGTGACCTGCCTTGGATCCCATAGCCGGCTGGTGGTAAAGCCAGATTTGAACCAGGTCCACCTAGTGGCAGTGGGCGAGGAAAGAAAAGAAAGGAAGGCAGGCTGGTCGGAGGTCAGCTTGCTCAGCTTCCCCGTGGGCCCCTCTCACCACTCCTAGGTCTCATTTCTTTGCAGCTCTCAGGGTTATCTTCGCTACGGCCAGCCCTCTCCTCCTCTGTCACCTCCCACCCAGGTCAGGCTGCAGGGCCAACCTCCTCTCAGCCTCAAGCATGATCACCCGCCCAAGGCAGACTGGCCCCTGCCCCCTTCCGGTGAGTAACCTCTTGACTGTGTCCTTAACCCCCAGGCAATGCTCCTATGAGCATTATCATAGGAATGAGTGAAGGTAGACCTTGGCTTGGCGGAGGCTCTTGGCTACCTGTCCTGGTCACTGTGAGCTGGGGACACATCCCCCTGTGAATGCAACAGGTAGAGACCAGGGTCTATAGTTTTTACCCCAGAATATAGGCCCCCACAGGCTTCAAAACCTCAGGAATGCATCTGCCTTTTTTTTCTTTTTTTGTCTTTTTGCCTTTTCTAGGGCTGCACTCGCGACATATGGAGGTTCCCAGGCTAGGGGTTGAATCAGAGCTGTAGCCGCTGGCCTACGTCACAGCCACAGCAATGTCAGATCAGAGCTGCATCTGTGATCTACACCACAGCTCACGGCAACGCTGGATCCTTAGCCCACCAAGCGAGGCCAGGGATCAAACCTGCAATCTCATGGTTCCTAGCCGGATTCGTTAACCACTGAGCCACAACAGGAACTCCCCGCCCTTCTGTTTTAACCTCATACAGGTAACTGTGCTTCCCTGGGCCTCAACTAAAGAAAGAGAATCACCACTTCACAGTCAGGCTGGAAGGGCCAGGAGGTGCCCGTACTCAAGTACGGGGGTTCTCTGCTGCCCCCTGGCGGCAGCCGTCAGGACGACCCCTCGCAGAGCCACCGGTCTGACGTGGGAGGACTTTCTTGCTAGCACTCCGTCACTTCGCTGCACCCACGTCCCCACTAAGCCACATCCTCTGCACCAGGGTCTGAGAGCGGCTTCTGGGGCCAGAGGTGTGGAGGCGGGGCACTCGTGACTGCTCTCCATCCTGCCTCTCCAGTCTGTTCTCCACACTGCAGCCAGATTGCACCTTCAGAATGGCTACTCTGATCATGCCATTCTCTGCTCAGCCCCTGCTATGGCTCCCCAGTGCTCTCAGGTTCTCCAGGGCCTGGACTTTGCCTGCCTTTCTGGTTTTATTTCTGGCCACCTCATCCCTGGCCCAGTTCTGAAACTGCAAAGCATGAGGGCTCCTTTGCATTGCTGTTTGCTCTGTCTGGGCTGTCTCCTCCTCTCCATTCGAATGAGAACCACCTAGCCATAACTCCTAACCGGCCTCCTGCGGCCAGCCTTGACCCCTATAATCTCAACACAGCAGCTAGAAGACACCTTTTAAAAGGTGGCTCACACTCTTCAAAGTTAAGGCCCTGCCATGGCTTCTGCCTCATTCAGGAAAAGCCCCAGCGGCCTACAGGCCCAATTGGTCTCTGATCATTACTTCTCCATTCTCTCCAAGGTAGCACAGACCACTGCTTCTCCCCGTTCTTTCTTCCTTCTATAGAAATAGAACTGACTTTTAGCTAGGCACAGGGCCACTTGGAATAAGACTCCTTTATGGTTGGGAATGGTCATGTGACTAAGTTTTAGCCAGTGAACCTAAGTGGAAGTGTTCTATGTAGCTACTCAGTAAGAATCCTTGTAGAAAGGGCTTACCCTATTTCACCCTTTACTTGTTACTGCTGGCTGAAAGGTGAAAGTGATGGCTGGTGCTGCAGCAGCCATCCTGGGCCCTAAGATGCCTTTGGGAAATGCTGGACAAAGGCACAAGAGAGGAGTCTGGGTCACTCCTACCATCAAACACTGTATTACTTCTGGGTCGTCTATGGAGTTTGAACTAAGAAGAAACAAAATTAAATTTCTTAAGCCACAATTACGTTTCGTTACTATGCTCTGGCCTCCTTGATATTGCTTGATAATGCAAAGCATGTTCCTGCCTGAGGGACTGTGCATTTGTTCTTTCCCTGCCACAGCCAGTCTCCTTGAGATATCTTCAGAGCTTTCTTCCTCCCTTCCTTCAGGTTCCCATTCAAGTGGCATCTTATCAGAGACCTTCCCCAACGACCTGCACTGCTCCACTCTTTTTTATTTCCTGCCCTAGTGCTTTTCCTTTTAAAAACCATCAGAGATTCTATATATTTGCTTGTGTCCTTGTGGTCTACCTTTTCACTCTAGAACATAAGCCCCACAAAGACAAGGATCAGTCTGTTGTTTACTGCTGTACTCACACCGCTTAAAGGCTCACAGGACCATGGTCTGTTTTCGGGCAAGGGGAGCTAAGAATGTGTTTTATATTTTTAAAGATTTGTAAAGTATAAGAAGGAGAATGAGAGGAAGAGGAAACATACAATTTTTTTTTTTTTTATTAGTGACAGAGATTGCATGTGGTTCACAAAGCCTGAAATATTTACTATCTGGCCCTTCAGAGAAAAAATATTTGCCAGCTCCTGGCTAGAGCATGAATGGCATTTACAAAGGCTCAATAAATATTTGAATGAAAGAACGAATATTTTAAAACAGCTTTAAAAGACTTCCTACCTCTGGGAGACATTCAAATGCCTTCTCTCACAATACCTATAATGTTTTATTTTGTTGACACACCCGTCTTTTCCATCAGACTGCGAGGATACCGCCCACATGGTGTGTGCCTTTGCATTTTCCGGGGACCAAGGGCACAGTCAGGCACACGGTAGATGCTTCATAAACACTGAATGAATAACCACGTTTGTCTCGTTCACTCAGCACAGACGCTCAATGAACACTGGTGGAGTGAATGAACACAGGGTGAGTGGAGACATCTAGAAAACTTTCCTGGGCTCTACAGCTGCGGGTCTCCTCCCGGGAACACGCAGCACTGAGCTATCAGCAGTTGCCTGTCCGCCTTACAGGCAACCAAAGACCACTCCTCCTTGCCTATAAACAGGAGTAGAGACCTCAGTTAAGTCAGGGGCCAGTCCAGTCGGGTTCCTTCATCCAAAAAATTCAATTGTTGCCACCTGCTTTTAACAGCTGATGGTGGCCCACAAGCAATTTTCAGGACTCTGATCAATGGACCCATCTTGGCATTTCTGCACCAACTCTCCTAACCGCTGCCAGCCGATGTGGGATTAACTATGAGCAGTAACAGGATCAGGATAATGTGGGACTCACTGCGAACAGGATGTGCAGCCGGGACATGAGGAGGGCAGGGAGCAGGGGTGAGGACTCCGGGCTGGCATGAGCAGGCCGGGCACTGGAACAGGGCTCCGGGCTGGCACTTGCTCCAAGACTCATTCAAAGGCTGGGTCTGAGCCTCACATCTCCTTCCTGTTCTCGGACAGTGTGTTTCCTGCCATCAAGTGCTTTAGAAAAGAGCACCTGGAGTCGCATTATCAGCATGTGCTTCCAGGGCAAGCTGCCTTCATTCCACCCGGAGCACTCAACTTATCAAAATGCCATTCATTGGATGGACTGAGTGTCCTCAGCTAGGCTCCCGGCCATTTTGGTGTCAGGGGAAGGCCCCTGCTGGTGGACTGTGGTATTGCAGCCAAGCTCTATAAGGCACAGCAATGGCAGGATCTACAAGCTGATGCAGGTAACTAAGTTCCAGGAGCTACAAGTGTGAAATCCAAGTATTCCTAGATAAGCAATGTCACTCTCGTGGTCCAGCAGGACATAAGAGGACGGAAAAGAAAAAGGAGAAAAGGAGGAGCTCTGACTGCGGAAGGGTGATTTTATCATTAAGGAAGTGCTACAAAGTATCTTCAAAAGGCAAAGTGCCTCATCTACCACAGAAGTTTTTTGTATATTCTTTTTCCCTTCATAATGACAGTTCTTGACTTTTTTTACAATGACAAGTCATGGTAAAGTGGGACTTTCTTTCTAGAAATTCAATATATTGCCAGTCTTGCTGAAAGAGCCAATAAACAAGAGAATATGTCAAGAAGCCGTAGAAAAATCAGAAAGATGTTCCTTAAATAATCACATAATCTGTTAAATTTTGGTGGGAGGATTTTTCCTTTTTTTTCCCTGCAGGATGAGCAGAATTTGAGACCATATTAGCCAAAGTCTGCAGGAGCCAGTCAGCCATGACAGGGAAATTCTAGAGAGAGATAAGCTTTCTTCAACTCAGAATTCTGGCACAGGAATCTCAGGCTTAGGATGTTAAACTTAAATCCCTTTTGAATTTAATCAAGGAGGCCCGTTCTAACAGAAACGGATGTTCAAAGGTCAGATAAAAAAGTAAGGCTCCTTCCAGCATGGGTTCTTAGTCTGAATGAAGAAAGATGCTATTTTCTCCCCGGCTGAACTATAAATAAGCCATCCCCCATCACTGCAGGTAACAGTGGTCACCACAAATTAAAGCTTCTTCTCTCTTTTCCAGACCAGTCCCCTCATCAAGCCTGTTCTGACTGAATGCTTTTATTTTCACCAACCAGAGCTCTCTTCCTTCCCTCCCTCCCACCCCCTCCCTCCAGGAGGGTCTCTGCACATTCAAAGCCAGAAACCCTGTGACCAGCCCAAGACCGTCTGCCTCTCTTCTTCTCTCTGCTCTTTTCTAAGAAACATGTCATTATCCTCGGGGCTCAGGGGCTATTTGTAGCTTTAGCAGGATGCCAAGGCTCCGGACAGTAGCTATTAGAGCCAGAGAGGAGAGCGGTGAACGGGCTGGCCGGGGAAAGGCCAAAGTTCATTCCAGACGCCTTACTTTGAGGCAAAGAGATCCTGTGGGCCTCTACGCTTCCTTGCATGGATGGCCTTGGGGCCTGGAAAGCTGACCACAGGCCTTAAACCCAGGGGACAGCACACAGGGACCAGAGCGGTTGAATCTGGAACTGTTTCCGATGCTGGACCCGAACACCTGTGTGCCTTGAATTAACAGCAGTAGCAGCATAAAACTGCACACAACGTCTGCCTCTTAGAGCATGCCAGGCACTGTTCTAAGTGCTTCATATATAACACAAGTTCTCCAGGGTAGGTTACTCTCCTCATCCCCATTGTATAGATAAGGAAACTGAGGCCCAGGAGACGAGGCGCCCCTTTTCACTTGTGGGATCTCTGCTTAGCCTCCTCTCCCCACATTCTTACCAAGCCCCTCAAAGTTCCTGGAGTCTCAGAGAAATGAAAGGATTGAGAATTCTGGAAAGCTCTGAAGACCATGTTGGCTCCAGATGTGGTACGGGCTGGGGCCTTTGCAGATGTGCAGGATGTTCTTGGCGGCAGGAGGGCAAAGTCGGGAGGTCGTGAGTTTCCCAACCCCGGGCCTGGGAGAACTCAAGTCATTCCTCCATGCGCACTCAAGTTCCCGCCTTTTCTTTTTCCACGATCACTCTTGACAGGGAATGCAAAGGGCGTTAGGAAGGAAGAGAACTGACAGCGGGGAGAGAGGAAGTGGTGTAAGAGCTGCCTGCAAGAGCAGGTGTCACTGCCCAGAACAGCGGCTGACCGGAGGAAGCAAAGAGCGGGGCCTGGTGCTGAGGCGGGCTCCAATCTACCACGCGCTGGCCTCCCCCAGCCTCCATACTGTCCCCTCAG
>PVHT020000165.1:1248948-1326448 GCA_004024745.2 Catagonus wagneri | reverse complement strand
GATGGTTAAGGAGGCTGAGCATCTCTTTGTACACTTATTGGGTATTTGCGTATCTTCTTTGGAAAAACATCTATTCAGTATCTGATTTGAAAGTCTGGGTTTGTAGCCACCAGGTAATAATGCTTTTGGTGTAATTTCAAGGTTGGGGAGGGGCTAGGCCAAGCCCTGGAGCCTGGGACTGCCCTCCTGTACGTTTGGAAGGAGCAGCAGGGCCTGGCCCAGGGCTGGGCCTGGCTGGTGAGCAGTGATGTCCCCCAGCCAGGCATTACACAGTGAGGCGCAGTGTCACTGCCCCTGTGCAGGAGCAGCGTGGCCAGGGTGACAGTGGAAATCCTCGTTCACACTTCGTGGCATTCACTGTGGACAGCGGTCCCGCTCAGAGCGCTGTACCTGGACTGACTCACCGAATCCTCACGACAACCGTCGAGGGTCACCCCATTTCGCAGATGGACACGTTGAGGCTCAGAGAGAGCAGGCACCTCTCCCACAGCTGGGACCCAGGAAGCCTCACCGGAGCCCACTCTCCTGACCCACCCTGGACTGGCCTCCCAGCTCCAAGATGTACCGGCCACGGTTTCTTAAGTCTGCTTCCATGTACAGGGCCCTCTCCCCTTGTTGCCATCCAGGTCTGTGACCTGAGCCATGGTTGGGGACACCTGAAATCTTGGCTCCTGCACTGCCATGTACCCTCACTAGTTATCTCACTGTTCCAGCCGAAGCAGGGGGAGGCGGTGAGGGGCAGCGGGGGACTCTTGGGTTCAAGCAGCAGCTTGTGTGGGCTCAAGCAGGTGTATTATTTTCTCTCTGTGACATGCTCGGGGTAGTCCCAAGTTTTCCCAGGCAAGGCAGCAAAAAAACTTCCTCTAGAGCACCATCTGGAGCCCATCATTTCTTTCCCTAGAAACTTCTGGGCAAGACTCCCAATTTCCATCTCAATCCCTGACTCATTACCCCTTAAACATCCAAGGCCCAACTGAGACTGCCTGCTGTGGCCCCAGAGCCACCCCTGGGGCCCTCAGCAAGCCTCCCCCTTTCCTTTCTTCCTTCCCCTTCCAAGCCTGGCTTAGGGACAGCAAAGCATCACCAGGTAGGGGCCTGCCACGTGTCTGACACTATCATTGCCCTTTACGAGCAGGATGTTGCTTAACTAAGATGTGAGCAAGCTTAGCCACATCCACTTTACTGATGAGGAAACAGAGAAGTCAAGTCACTTGTCTAAGGTCACACAGCGGGGAAAGGGCAAAGAGACTGGAAACTTCCCTTTCCAGGAAGCCTCTTGGAACCAGATGCAGATACTCCAGCAGGATGCTGGTTAGCTTAGCTCAGTTACTTTGCGCTTTTTTGGGTGCAGTCTAGACTGTGTTTTGTACTTTTCGTGGATGTTCTGCGTGTGTGTGTGCATACATACATGCATAAATACACGAACTTTCCTACCAGTATAGAAGCCTCCCGAGGGCAGGTACTATTTTTCTCTTGTATTACTCCCAGAGGAAGAAAGGAAAGTGATCACTAAACACTGTAGGTTGTGGTCTTTTGTTGCTTTTGTTTTTTGGGCTTTTTGGCTGCACCTGCGGCATGTAGAAATTCCCGGGCCAGGGAACCATAGCTGTGACAATGCCAGATCCTTAACCCACTAGGCCACTGGGGAACTCCTTATTTTTGTTTTTTAAATAAATGGGGCAATAAGATTTCTTCCAGCTGGTCAAAATGTTCTAAATGTAGAAAAAAACTTTAGATTCTTATCACATGCCATATATTGAAACAAAGTCCAATCAATTTAATGAGTAAATCTTTTTTTTTTTTTTTTTAGGGCGGCATCTGTGGCATATGGAGGTTCCCAGGCTAGGGGTTGAACAGGAGCTGCAGCTGCCGACCTACACCACAGCCACAGCAACGTGGGATCCGAGCCGTGTCTGTGACCTACAGCACAGCTCATACAATGCTGGATCCTTAACCCACTGAGCGAGGCCAGGAATCGAACCCATGTCCTCATGGATACTAGTGAAGCTCATTACTGCTGAGCCATGATGGGAACTCTGAGTAAATCTTAAAAGAAAATCCAAACCATAAATCAAACATAAAAGAAACTAAGGGAACTATCTTGTGTCTGAATGAGGATTGCCTTCTTAGCCTGAAGTGAATGAAAGAAGTCAATTGAAAAATGGTCACCAGATTTGACTTCCCCCAAATATAAAACTTATGTATCTCATAAAAATCAGAAATGAAATATAAATGCACCATAAAAGGGACAAATATTTACCACAAATATGGCAAAAAGTTAATTCCTTACTCTTGAAATAGCCTATACAAATCAACAGTAAAACCAACAGCAAAAACAAGCAAAGAGATTTTTCCCTTCCAACTTTTGAGTCAAGAGCTGGAGTCAAGAGCTTCAACTTGGAGTTTCCGTCGTGGCTCAGTGGTTAATGAATTCGATTAGGAACCATGAGGTTGCGGGTTCGATCCCTGGCCTTGCTCGGTGGGTTAAGGATCCGGTGTTGCCGTGAGCTGTGGTGTAGGTCGCAGACGCGGCTTGGATCCCGTGAGGCTGTGGCTGTGTCTGGCAGGTACAGCTCCGATTAGACCCCTAGCCTGGGAACCTCCATATGCTGCTAGTGCGGCCCTAAAGAACAAAACAAAACAAAACAGGCGCTTTCACTTGACTCTTTTCTAGCTCAAGAAATGCCCACCAGCCCTCAAAGCCCCCGAAGGCAGGAACTGGGCTTGTTTTTCTGGGCTTTCCGTGTGGGTGGCAGCTGCAGGAAATGGCTGGGGAATGAACACGTTTGAATGAGTTGACCCTGTATTTGCTGATTTTGCCCAGAGACGTGGGGGAAGGGAGAGCCATCTGGAGGGCTTGCAAGGAAAGCCTCTGGTCTTCCTGTATGAGAACAAGCATCTCCACGTGGCACCCAGCGACTCAAGACAATCAAACAGACCAATGGGCTTCTCTCTTACCGTCTCGTAAAAGATTGTAGAACCTAAACATCTTGGCCTGGTAGCCGAGAAGGGATGAAAACTGTGTACCTACTGTGTGCCAGGCACTGTGTTAAGCACTTCACACATGTTATAGATCCAAGCCTCACTGTGACTGTGGGTCCTTTATCCATGGATTCAACCAACCTCGGATTGAAGATGTTTGGGGAAAAAAAAAGCTCCACAAAGTTCCAAAAAGCAAAAACTTAAATTTGCTGTGTCCCTAGCAACTATTTACAGAGCACTGATATTGTACTAAGTATTATAAATAATCTAGAGATAATTTAAAGTATATGGGAAGATGTGCATAGGTTATAAGCAAACATTATGCCATTTTATATAAGGGAATTGAGTGTCCATGGATTTTGGTATTGGGGGGGGTCCTGGAACCAGTTCCCCCTGCTGAGAATGACAGATGACTATTCCATTATTCCCACGTAAGAAGTGAGGAAATGGACTCTCCTTAAAAGTATAAGAACAAAACTCTAACTCCAGGAAACTTGGGAAAAGGTCTAACCTTTGTATTATGAACCATAATACCTGGTGGGGGCGGGGGGAGGGCGGCTCATCACAATTTCAGCCCCAGACTCCAGAAAACCAGCGGCTGGTCATGTCCTAATCTGCCCACCGCTATTTCATTTCAGTCTCCCAATAACGGCACAGCACGGGTGGGGCAGGTGACTTGGTCTCATTTACAGATGACGTAAGGAGGGGAGGGCATGACTCTGTGCAGGCAGACCAGCTCTGGCTGCCTGGCCAGCAGGCTGTAAACTCCCTGTGGGCACAGACTGCATCTGCCACGTCGTCTCTGTGGCCCCCATGCCCAGCCCTTGGCAGGGCCTCAATCCCCATTTCCTGAATGGCTGACCAGTGCTGGCACTCCTCATTGGGAACAGTGCTGGGTCTAGAACTCCCGGTTCTGTGCCCTTTCTTTATTTCCTTCCTTCCTTCCTCCTTTCTGTCTGTCTGTCTGTCTGTCTCTCTCTTTGCTTTTTAGGGCTGCACCCGAGGCACATGGAGGTTCCCAGGCTAGGGCTGTAGGCACCAGCCTACGCCACAGCCATAGCAATGCGGGATCCGTGCTGTATCTGCGACTTACACCACAGCTCACGGCAATGATGGATCCTTACTGAGCGAGGCCAGGGATCGAACCAGCATTCTCATGGATACTAGTTGTGTTCACTACCACTGAGCCATGATAGGAACTCCCTCCCTCCATGTTTATTCTACAAGCCCAAGCCAGCCGGCAAGTGGGGAAGGTCCTACAGTGGCCACCAGAGAGCATGACAAAGCTACCACGCGGCCACCCTGACACACTGGCTCCCGAGAGCTGGCTCCACCCCATTTTCCCCGAGCATCCTTCCTGCACCAAGGTGCCCAGACACTTCAATCACAGCTGCCCTGGCCTGGCTCTCTCCCATCCTTGTAGGTATGCTGGGCTGAGGCCTGCTCAGAGGCTGGGGACCCACTCACCCACCCTCGACAGGCAGGAGGCCAAAGACACCCAACTGCTCACATTCAGAAGGGGTGCCTGGGCGGCAGTTCTTAACCTCAAGTCCATAAATGGGATTTGGCACAATTGAGGACCTCCTGGGACTGGGGGTATTTTTCTCGGGAAAAGGAAGAAAGCTCGTATTGGATTCTCTCATGATCCCTCCAAACTTAAGATCCCTGGGACGCCGAGATGAGGCAGAAGGAAAATCTAGGCGTCACTAAACCTTGTGACCCAAGGAACCCACACCCAGGTCAGATGTGTCCTTGGGGGCTGCTGTTCCTTCTTCCATGGCCACCGAGTCAGCTTTGTGGAGCGCTTGCCAAGTGCTTCTCTCCACAACTGGGCACTGGGTTCCCAAGCAATGCTGCAAGGAGGTGTCATCTGACCCAACCCCCAGGACAGGGGACAGGTGCTAGGGCGAGAAGCCACGAGCCCAGAACCATTTGGCTTGAAAGTGACCAAGCCACCCTCCGAGTAGGTCTTTCACCTGGACGTCTGGAACAACTCTGGGAGCAGAGGCAGCTATGCGTGGATGTCCAGAGAGGAAAAATACCATGAGCCACCACTTTCTGAGCACCTGGCAAGTTCTTGGAATTTTTACACGTGACAGCCATTCCACGGTCACGGTAATTGCAGGCGCGCTGTTATTCCCATTTTACGAGGAGGAAAACTGAGTCCCAATGCTAAAAAGCCTACATGTGGTAGAGGTGGGATTTGAACCTGGATGTACCCAACGGCAAACCCAGGTTCTTTTAAGCCTGGTGGTGCCTCGTGTGGGAGGTGCGCACACACAGAGCCGGCACGGGGTCTCTGTTAAGACTCAGGCAGACCCGGGGAAAATTCACCTTCACCTCTTCCAAACCGTGTGACCTTGGGTGAGTCTCCTTATTCAGAACCTCAACTTCCTCATTGAGGATGACAGCTCCTGCTGGGCAATTTTAGGAGTGAGTCAAGTGGAAACTGAACACTGTAAGCTCCGTATCCATTGATTCACCTCATCTAGAAATGAGAATCGAAGCCAGGGACCTCAAGCCTGATCTGGCAGTTTAATCCAGAACTCCTGGGAGGGCTGGAGACAAAGTCCCTTGAGAATAAATATTCCACCGTGTCTTATGATGTCGCTAAAAGCTGGGGTATGTTTACCAGGCACAAATGCCAAGGCAGCAAGCACAGAAATACTGGCCGGGATGGGCTGCAGGCCCATTAGCAGATTTACACTTATTCTGTATCTTTTCAAAAAAGTCCATGTGTCAGCAAGATGTTCCCTTGTGATGTCCTGATTCAAAAGATTTACCGTGACCCTTTAAGGAACGCCACCCCCACGGTCCCAAGTGCTGGCTCTCAGAAGCTGTATTCACTTACTCTGTGTTTGCCACAGGAAATAGCATTTATTGCAATACGTTGACTGTAGAGAGTTAAGTTTAGCATCTGCGTGGCAGTTAAACTGTTAGTTCTGGGTGATCGGCTCATGGATATTAGTCGTGTTCATTACCACTGATGGCTCTGAACTTGGTTCTACACGTCACTGCCTGTATATCTATACAACCCGTATTTTACTGGTTAAAACTTTGATGCTTTCTCCTTACAGGTCTATCTAAAAAGTAAGCTGTGTGATACCAACAGATTCACTTCCAGAAAGGAACATGAGTCTTGTTAGCTCAAGTTCCATAAAGTGCTCAGCACACCAATGTTTAATCAGTGTAAGCCTCAGTCATTACTGCTGTTCGGGGCAGTGAGTTAAACTCAGAGCAAAGAGGAGCAGGTCATGTTTTGCCCACAGCAGAGCCTGGCTGGCCCTTCTCAGTGCATCCTGAAGGGCCCAAATGGACACCCAACCCTGCCACCTTTCGCTCCTATGACCCAGAACTGCCCCACCACCTGTGGTCTCCGTCCTCCTCCCCCACTGTGATTTCTCTGTTAGACAGACTCCTTCTTCTGCAGACACATATGATGCTTTCTCCCAGAAAGGGCTTTTAAAAATAGCACCACGTTTATGTGTTTCATGCTGGCAGGGCTGTTGGTGCCATCAGTTCTTGACGTGGAAGGGCTGGCATGCAGGGGGCATTGAGATTCCGTGTGATGTGCACTGGGCGGCTGGGAGGACCTGCACCTGCCTGCACCTGTCTGCTGCAGGGACAGCTTTGGAGACCAGCTGACCAGGATCACACTCTGGTCCTGTCACTCACTGGCAACGGGACTTTAAGCAGATCTCAGTCACTCGATCATTCACGCCCCTGATCGTCCTGGGTGCACCTGCCATCCAGGACGAGGCACACAGTCCCTGCCTCGAGGGCTCATGGCCTCCCTGTTCAGGCTCCGGGGTAAGTGTGGGGTGTTAGAGGACTTCGGAGTGCACTCAGCCGGCTCCCTTACCTGTAAAACTCACCCCTCACCACCCGCAGTCACTGGGAAGGCTACATGAAGTGAGGCTCGGGTGGGGCTCCATTAATGGAATCTGTCTTAATTCCTACTAAGCTTTCCTCCAGTGCCTCCTGGGGCTGGCCTGGCAGGAGGGGGGCTGTGAGAGTGGGCGCTGGGGAGATCCGCAGACCAACTTACTCTTTGGGGGGATTCAGGTCCTCAGGTCTTGTCTCAAAGAACTGCAGCACCTCGTCACACTGGGATATGTAAGGGGGCAGCTGGATCAGAGCCTGCGGAAGAGACACGTGGGTGAGCTCACAGGAAGAGGGGGTGCCAGGACTGCTCAGGGGCCTTCCTCCAACCCGGGCAGGCATCACTGGCACCTGGGGGGCTGGGCCCTACACCCGGAGTTTTGGATTCTAGCCAAATTCCCTGGTGATGCTGCCACTGCTGGTTCGGGGACCGCATGAACACAGTCTGTATACACACACACATATATATTACAGGCATATCTGGACAAATAACATGTACATATTTAGACAAAACAACAAATTGTGAACAAGGTCCTACCGTATAGCATAGGGAACGATATTTAATATTTTGTAATAAACCATGATAGAAAATGAACTGAAAAACTATACATATATACGGGTGAGTATGTATACACATGTAAATATATACCGAACCACTTTGCTGAACACCAGAAACTAACACAGCATTGTCAATCAACTCTACTTCAATAAAAATTTCTAAAAAGTTGTGAACTTCATGCCGTGTCATTTTTCCTTTCTTTCTTTTTTCTTTTTTTGCTTTTTAGGGCCACGCTCATGCATATGGAAGTTGCTGGGGTCGAATTGGAGCTACAGCTGCCAGTCTACACCACAGCCACGGCAATGCAAGATCCAAGTCACGTCTGCGAATGCCAGATCTTTAACCGACTGAGCGAGGCCAGGGATCGAAACCACATCCTCATGGATCCTAGTCAGGTTTGTTAACCAGTGAGCCATGACGGGAACTCCCCATGTCCTTTTTCTTCTACAACACCCCTCCTACCAGATATTGGGTGTTTACAGACAGCTTGCTCATACTTTGTTCAACCAGCTGCCCGCAGTGAACATTTAGGTTGTTTCCAACCTGCCTGCATGTCCTAACTCATGGATCTGAAGTATTCAAGAGAAGGGACTAGTCATGATTTAGGCAGAGGTCAGACGTTCCCATATTAGAGGTTGAAACATCCAACGTCCCCCCTGCCCAAGTCCACGTTCATCTGCCCCTTTGGCTCCTCAGTTACAGGAGCCTCAACTGTCCCTGCCAACGGGCTGGGTAAGGAGGTGGGGGTGAGGGGCACGTTTATCTACCAGCACGTGCTCATTCGATGATTCCATAGATGCCTTCTTCATGCCTAACACTGAAGGACAGAATTTATAGAGGACATCCCATCACGAAAGGATCTGAAACTAAAACGTGGCTCTGTAATGAATAGACAGCTTACTTAACAAATATTTACGTAAGCCCCCCGGCACAGGTTCTGAGGATGCACACCAGCGAGCAGTAGTTATTTTGTGCACACACTTTATGATAAACTTCTGTGCAGGGAGCGGGCCAGTGTCGATGCAGCATTTTAAACAGCACAGACGTGCTGCGGGGTGAAGGGGGACCCTGCTCTCTCCGCAGGTCTCAGTCCCCTGGTGCCCCCCATATGCCTTCCTGCTACACTGAGTATGAGTCTGCGATGGAAAAGACACGCCTTAGATTTTCTGCACCAGAAGCCTCTAAAAGCTACCCCGACCCAAAGTGATTTTCCAACCCTGCACTTGGGCTGTGTGACGCACTAACGGAGAGATGGATGGGGGTCTCCAATGTGGTACCTTCTACACGGTTTTCAGGGGGTATTTCGATGCTACGTGATTTATTTTTCTGGTGTTTAAAAAGTTTTAATAGTGGTAAAATACACAGAGCACTGTTATCATCTTCACCACCTTTAAGCGTACAGCTCAGTGGCCATTGAGTACATTCCTGCTCCTGCGCAACCACCACCACCATCCACCCTCAGAGCTCTGTAAGACTGACACCCCGTACCTATCAAATGACCCTACTCTCTGTCCCCCCTCTCCGGTCCCTGGCAACCTCCATTCTACTTTCTGAGTGCATGAACTTGCCTTCTCTAGGTACCTTGTATAAGTGCCATTCTCCAGTATTTGTCCTCTTGGGACCAGCTTATTTCACTAAGAATGTCCTCAGGTTCATCCGTGTGATAGCATGTGTCCCAATGTTCTTCCTTTTCAAGGCTGAATAATATTCCAGTCTATGCGTACAACACATTTTGTTTATGCATTCACACCTTGATAGTCACTTGGGTTGCTGACGGGACATGACCTTTGAGTCAGGCTCTGACTTTAAGCCACTTCCCCTCTCCTGGGGTATGATCTGCCCCAAACCTAAAGTGGGAAAATCTGTAAGTTGGGTGCACCTGTTTTAAGTAGGACAGCTTTTCTGGTAACTGTCCACTCTCTATCCTGGGATGAAGGATGCTGGCCTCAAGGGCCTGGTACTTATGGTGCATTAATTTTTTTTTTGTTTAATTAGCCTTGAAGTAGTGTCTGCTCTGCGGCAAATCCCCAGGGACCAGCCTTTTCCAGGCCAGAGGCAGAGATGGCCAAGGGAACTGCCAAGTGCCGTGGGTACAGAAAAAAAAAAAAAAAGACACAGAGGCAGAGAGCCCAAGGGGGAGAGAGCAGACTCCTCCCACCTCCCATTTCTGCCCCCTTCCTCTTTCTGGTTTGGAGCAGTGAGTATTCACTCTCCTGCTGTCCTGGGGCTCCCCGTGGGTCGCTCTTTCCTCTGAAATCCTGCAGCTCTTGCAGTTGCAACCACATAATGAAGGAGCTGATTATATGCTGGACTGCGGTGTGTCCTGGCTGCTTCGTGTGCAGAAATCTTGTGGCTCCCCCCAGACTGAAAAAGCAACATTTCCTTCTGTTGGCTCAGCGCTTGATGGCTCCCCAAATGCGTTCGTCTGCATCACAGCATGGAATCGTGCAAGGGCTGGCCCACTTTAGAGATGGAGAAACGGAGGTTCTGGGGAAAGGACCTGAGCCCCGAGCCAGCCAACTCCAGCTCCTCTTCCCCAAATCCACTGTTCCTCCCGCACCTCCCTTACACGCCCAGACAGTCTGGGAGGACCCTGGCACCTAGTCAGAGCATCTGCTGGATAAATGATGTGAGGAAGAGGCCTGGACATGGCCCTGCTTGGGCAGAGCCGGGTAAGCCCCGGGATGGCGTGATCTCTGTCTAGAGGGGGCCCCCAGGGTGTCTCTGCTGAAACGGGCTGAGGCCCCGAATGGACCAGTGCAAGAGGGACAATGAGGCCCCAGAAATGCCAAGTTCTCATCTGGTTTTGAGCAGTTCCTAGGAGGTAAAAGCCAAACTAAAGCCCCAAAGAGTAACATAAAGCCAAGTTACTTCTACAAGCTGTCGCTGAGCGCCCTGGTATTTATTTGCCCCTTTCATTTTGGAAGCATAGGCTAAGAGCAAAAACATGACCTGGGGCACAGCAATAGCTCTGCTTCTGAAATGCTCCAGAATCATCTTGCGTTCAGCCAGTAATGTCAAAGAATCACCGTTCCAAGCAAACTCTGGTTCTATTCCGCCTGGGATCCTGGCGCTTTGGACAGATGTGGCCGGTTGATGCAGAGGTGAGAGGGGAGGGGAGGTGAGGAGGGCAAGTCCTGCTTGCTGAGGGTAATGAGGAAAAGACACAGATCCAGCTCCGGGTCCTGGCTCTGGCTACGGCCCTGCACCTCTTAGCCTCAGTCTGCTCATCTGTAAAATGGAAACAACTACCACCCTTCTCGGAGGGTTGTGCCACAGAATAATAAGTGAGGACGTGGCTGTAAGGGTTCCTTCACGTACTAGCTGCTTGAGAAACATTCGGCTGAGCCTTCGGCTTTGTGGACAGCGTCGAGGACCGCGGCGTGCTGCTTCCGGGGGTGATTTTAGAGTCAGCGGGCTGATTCGGTTAAGTGACAACGCCTGGGCTAGAGCGAAGCCGGTGTCTTCGACCGGATTTTAAGTGCGCAGTATGGTGTCGCTGGCTCCTGCAGAGCTGGCCTCTTAGAACCGGCTCATCTTGCTTGACTGCAGCTCGCTGCCTGTTGCTTAGTGACTCCTCACTCTCCCCGCCCACGAGCCCCTGGCAACCACGCTGCTACCCGCTGATTCTACGAATTTGACTCTTTCAGATGCCTCATGTAAGTAGGATCATACCATTTTTGATTTTTCTGTGACCGGCTTATTTCACCCAGCATAATTAAAGTTTGTCCACGTGGTCGCATAGTGCAGAATTCCCTTCTTTTTAAAGGCTGAATAGTTTCCCACGTAGCGTACTGACCACATTTAGGTTGTTTCCACACCTTGGCTTGTTGTGAACAGTGCTGCAACGAACACGGCAGTCTTAGCAGCTCTTTCAGATCCTGACTTCAATTCCTTTGGACAAATATCCAGAAATAGGATTGCTTGACTATATGGTAGTTCTATTTTTAATTTTTTGAGGAACCTCCATACTGCTTTTCATGGTGGTAGCATTTGACATTCCCACCCACAGTGCACAAGGGTCCCAATTTCTCTATATCCTCACCAAAACTTATCTCGTTATTGGGTCCCCCCCCTGCTTTTCTTTCTTTTTTTCTTCCTCCCTCCCTCCTTTGGCCATGCCCACAGCATGTGGAAGTTCTGGGGCTAGGGATCGAACCCACACCACAGCTGCAACCCAAGCCACTGCAGTGACAACACCAGATCCTTAACCTGCTAGGCCACCAGGGAAGTCTGATTTTTTTTTTTGCTTTTTTTTGTCTTTTTGCCTTTATGTAGAGCCGCACCTGCGGCATAGGGAGGTTCCCAGGCTAGGGGTCTAACAGGAGCTGTAGCCGCCGGCCTTCACCATAGCCAGAGCAACGCGGGATCTGAGCCGCATCTGCAACCTACACAACAGCTCACGGCAACGCCGGATCCTTAACCCACTGAGCAAGGCCAGGGATCGAACCCGCAACTTCATGGTTCTTAGTCGGATTCGTTAACCACTGAGTCACGAAGGGAACTCCTGATGTTGTTTTTGATAACGGCCATCCTGACAGGTGTGAGGTGAAATCTACTGTGTTTTTTTTTTAATTACTCAATGAATTTTATTACATTTATAGTTGTACAACAATCATCACAACCAAATTTTATAGCATTTCCATTTCATTGTGGTTTTGACTTACATTTCCCTGATTATTTCTTTTAATGGAAGAAATTTTATTTTATTTTTTTGTCTTTTTAGGGCTGCAGGTGTGGCATATGGAAATTTCCAGGTTAGGGGTCAAATCAGAGCTACAGCTGCTGACCTACGCCACAGCCACAGCAATGAGGAATCCAAGGCACATCTGCGACCTACACCACAGCACACGGCAATGCCGGATTCTTAACCCATCAAACGAGGCCAGGAATTGAACCCGCATCCTCATGGATACTAGTTGGGTTCATTACTGCTGAGCCACAACAGCAACTCCTCCCTGACGATTACTGACATTAACTTTTCATATACCTGTTTGTCATTTGGGTATCTTCTCTGGAGAAATGATTATTCAAGCCTTTAGCCCATTTTAAAAGTGGGTTATTAGCTCTTCTGTTATGGAGATGTATGAGTTCCTTATATATTTGGGGGATTAACCCCTTAGCAGATATGTGATTTGCAAATATCTTCTCCCATTTGTAGGTTGCCTTTTCACACTGAGGATTATCTCCTTTGCTGTACAGAAGCTTTTTAGTTTGGTGTAGTCTCAGCTTTTGTCTTTATTTTTTTCCCCCGTACCCACGGCATAGGGAAGTTCCCGGGGCCAGGGACTGAACTTGAGCCATAGCTGCGACCTAGGCCCCCGCTGCAGCATCGCCTCAGAAAAGGCTACTTCAGGACTTCAGCTGTCTTCGCCTCTGACTGGCACCGTAGCTTCGATTCATCAGCCTAACAGTTGTTAGAATTATTTTTCTTCACCGGTGGAATGCGAGCTGGCCCTCCTTGCATAAATAGAACACGGTAAACCCAGCATTACACATCCCTTTAAAGGGTGCCCTGGGCCCAGGATTCTAAATCCTCCATGTTCTGGCTCTTCCTGAAGATTTACTGTCTGACCACGACTGGGATTAGCGGAGCCTGCCACCAGGATATCACTGCATCTGTCTTGAGGAAACTTTCATGCAAAGGGGTGTCAGACAAGACAGCTGGTATTTCAGTGAGTTTACAGAACAACTCGAGACACTGTTTGGGGAGCTGCTGCATAACAAATGCTTGTATGTGTGGTAGGATTTGGCTGAGTCTTGTTTTCATTGTGTCTTTTGATGAACAGAAGTTCTTCAATTTGATGTAGCCAAATAAATCAGTCTTTCTATTCTCGGTAGTTTTTGTGTCTTTAGAAGTCCCCCTATAGCTGAAGATGATGAAGACATTTTCCCATTTTTAACTTCTAAAACCTTTCTTTCTTTTTTTTTGTCTTTTTAGGGCCACATACGTGGCATATGAAGGTTCCCAGGTTAGGGGTCGAATTGGAGCTGTAGCTGCCAGCCTAGCCAGATCCGAGCCAAGTCTGCGACCCACACTGCAGTTCATGGCAACGCCGGATCTTTGACCTACTGAGAGAGGCCAGGGATTGAACCCGCAACCTCATGGTTCCTAGTTGGATTCATTTTCACTGCACCACGATGGGAACGCCCTAAAACTGTTCATAATGGCCTCTTACATTTAGGTCTTTAAGGTCCTTGGAAATGATTACATGTGTGGTATAAGGCAGGGGTCAGTATTAATTCCTTTTTGTTTTTCCAGGGATATCCCTTGGTTTCTCCTCTCAAAAATCCTACCTTTCAGAGTTCCCTGGTGGCCTGACACTTAAGGATTCAGCATTGTCGCTGCTGTGGCTTGGGTTTGATCCTTGGCCCGAGAACTTCCTTCCGCATGTCTCAGATGTGGCCAAAAAAAAAAAAAAAAAATTCCACCTTTCCTCAATGACCTGTAAAGCTGCTTTTGTTAGTATCAAAGTGTCCAAATGCACACGGGCCTGTTTCCGGGTTCTCTGTTTGGTTCCAATGGTTTGTCCCTCTCTGTGCCAACACCAAACTCTGTTAATTACTGTCATTTTATAATAGATCTAATGAGTGTAAAGTTTCTTCCTAGGTGGTAGCTAGTTTGGAAGACTTCTACAACACTCTTGTACCTTTACCTACAGGAAACTACCAATATCTACCAAAATAAGGCTAACATGATAGATCAAATTGGCTGAAGTCAGCTCACATCCATGTCAACAATAGAGACCCAATGTTATGTGAAAGTCTATGATGTCTCTAAAAGACTTTGCAGACCTTGTGACTAAAGGGATGGCTTCATCTCCTTCCAGGAAGGCAGTTCCTTTGACGCCAGGCCCAGGGAATACGGCCAACCCAAACCCCCAGATATCTGTTCTGCTT
The DNA here is from genome assembly GCA_004024745.2 of Catagonus wagneri. Lineage (NCBI taxonomy): Eukaryota > Metazoa > Chordata > Mammalia > Artiodactyla > Tayassuidae > Catagonus > Catagonus wagneri. The sequence goes on along the minus strand of PVHT020000165.1, from coordinate 1,312,125 downwards.
GTTATGATGCATTAATAGCAGGGGCAGTAACTTCCATGTGGCTCATATAACATAAGCAGTTTTCTTCCCTTTGGTTAATCCAGGTCAGTTCATGATCTCTGGACTCTTCCAAGCATAGCCAGATGCAGGCAGCTGTTGCCGTCCCTTCGGGATTTTATACTTCTTTTTCCGAATCCAATGTCCAGGGGTTTGTGAAGCCCCGGGTGAGAGCAAGATGTGACTCGAGAGAAGCTGGGTGGTCCGAGACAGCAGCGAGAGGGCACAATCTGGGCTGAGACAACAGCACCTGGAAAGGTACCAGCTGGAACCTACCAGCTGGCCAAGGTGACTCTGAGGGGTTCAAAGTTCTTGCCAGGAAGTCCTGGACAAAGGAATCGTAGGCCCTAGAGGTCTGGAAGATGACAAAGAGCAGAAGAGGTGAACTTTCCTCTGAGAGCTGGGAGGCAGCAGTAGTGCCTTCGTGCCTGAGTGACTGGTCCTACCTCCTTCTTCATTTTTTTTAGGGCCACATAGGTGGCATGTGGATGTCCCCAGGCTAGGGGTTGAATTGGAGCTGCCGCAGCAACAAAGGATCTGAGCCGCGTCTGCGACCTACACCACAGCTCACCGCATCGCCAGATCCTTAACCCAGTGAGCGAGGCCAGGGATCGAAACCGCGTCATCACGGACACTAGTCGGGTTCTGAACCCACTGCGCCAAACAGTCACACTGTCTGTCCCCCTTCACATTTTTTTTTCCTAGAGATTTACTGAGGTATCATTTACCTACTGTAAAAGTTCATCCATTATTAGCACACAATTCAATGATTCAAATGCAAATTATAGAGCTGGGCAACCATCACCACCATCTCGTTTTAGAACTTTTCCATCCCTTTAAAAATTTTCTCCAACCTCATTTGCAATCAGTCTCCACTTCCACTGCCCCAAGGCCCAGGAAACCGCTGATCTGCTTTCTGTTTCTCAAAATGTGCCTCTCTGCACATGTCATGTAAATGGAATGATACAATATGCAGTTTCTGGCATCTGGTTTCTTTCACGTACCATCATATTTCTGAGGCTTATTCATAATGTTGCACTGACCAGCATTTCACTGTATTTATGTTACTGTTGGATAATATTCTATTGTATGCTTATTCTGCATTTTCTTCAGTTATCAGATGATGGATATATGGAATGCTTCCAATTGGGGGCTATTATGAATTAATGCTGCTGTGCACAACTGTGTCTAAGTCTTGGGACAGATATTTTCTTTTCTTCCTTCATTTCTCTCTCTCTCTCCCTCTCTCTCTCCCTCCCTCTTCTCTCTGTCTCCCTTTCTCTCTTTCCTTTTAGGATCATATCTGCAGTACATGGAGGTTCCCAGGCTAGGGGTTGATTTGGAGCTGCAGCCGTTGGTCTACGCCACAGCCACAGCAACTTGGGATCTGAACCTTGTCTGTGACCTACACCACAGCTCACAGCAACGGCGGATCCTTAACCCACTGAGTGAGGCCAGGGATCGAACCCGCGTCCTCATGGATACTAGTCTTATGATACATTTCACTTTGGAAGAAATGCCAAACTGTTTTCCAAAGTGGCTTTCCATCATATGTCCCCACCAGAATGAAGGGCTCTAGTTTTTCCACATCCTCACGCACTCTTGGCCTTGCGCATCTTGTTGATTACAGCCATTTGAGGGGCTGTGTAGGCATCTCATTATGATTTATTCTGCACTGCCCTAATGTAATCAGTTAATGATGAATCAATATGAATGATGTTGAACAACTTTTCATGTGCTTATTAAGCACTGCATGTCTTCATGGACAAAGTTTTTATTCAAACTCCTATTTTTATTTTTAAACTGGATTGTCACTTTATTATTGAGTTCTAAGAATTTTTTAATACAATCTCAACCTAAGTCCCTTCTCAGACACATGATTTACAACAATTTTCTCCTAACCTGTGGCATGTCTTTTTATCTTCTTCACGGTATCTTTTTAAGTACAGAAATGTGTAAGTATAATGAGGTCCATTTATCAATTTTTCTCTTTTGTTGTTGTATTCAAGAATGCTTTGCCTAAAGCAGGAGGTTTTCTTCCATAACTTTTATAGTTTTAGTGCTTATATTTAGGTCTATGATCCATTTTGTGTTGAACTGATGTTTTATGCATGGTGTGAGGTAAGGGTCCAATTTTTTTTTTTTTTTTTGCATGTGGATATCCCATGATCCCACCATGTGTTAAAAAGACTACCCTTTCTCGTGGAGTTTCTTTTGCTGAAAATCTAAATTTGAAGAGTTTACTTCTAGACACTCAATTGTCTTCTACTGGTTAATCTCCCTGTTCTTCTGTAGGTACAACAGACGTGACATCTGTAGCTTCATAAGAAGTTTTGAAAATGAATAGCACAATTTTGTTCTCTAAATTTGCCTTTTTTTTTTTCTTTTGTCTTTTTAGGGCCACCCCCTCGGCATATAGAGGTTCCCAGGCCAGGGGTCAAATCGCAGCTATAGCCACTGGCCTACACCACAGCCAACGCAATGCCAGGTCTGCACCACATCTGTGACCTACACCACAGTCACAGCAATGCCGGATCCTTAACCCACTGAACAAGGCCAGGGATCGAACCTGTGTCCTTACGGATGCTAGTCAGATTCGTTTCTGCTGAGCCACGGCGGGAACTCCTTGTTCTCCTTTATCAAAATTGTTTTGCCTCTTCTGAGCCCTTGGCACTTCCCCATACAGTTTAGGGTCAGCTTGTTAATTTCTACAAAAAAGCCGACTAAGATTTTGTCAGAGATTGTACTGACTCCGGAGATCATCTGGGGGAGAACTGCCATTTTAACATTACTGAGTCTTCAGATCCATGAGCATGGAATGTCTCTCCATTAATTTAATGCTTCTTTGAATTCTCTCAACAGCATTTTATAGTTTCAGTGTACAAACCTTATACGTCTTTGACTAAATTTATTCCTAATTATTTTATTCTTTTTGATGCTCTTATGAGTAGAATTATTTTCTTAATTTCATTTTTGGGTTGTTCGCTCTTAGTATATAGAAACACAGTTGATTTTTGCATATTTGCCTTGTATTTTGTTATCTTACTAATAAACTCATTTATTAGTTTGAGCAGGATGTTTTTGTGGGTTCCTCATGATTTTCTGCAATAGAATCATGCCATCTGTGAATCAAGGCCATTTTACTTCTTCCTTTATAATCTGTATCCTTGTATTTCTTTCCCTTGTTTCCACCAGCTAGACTCTAGTAAAATGAAGACGAGAAGTGGAGAGAGCAAACATCCTTGCTTTGTTCCTGATCTTAGAGGGAGAAAGCAATCACTGCTCTATTTTAAGGCATTTTTCGTTGTTCTTACCCTTCTCCAATCAGAGTACTAGTCATTATTTTTTAAAATAATTTAGCTAGTTTTTATTTGAAAACTTTTTAAAACTGAAATATAGGCGACTTAACAATGTTGTGTCAGTTTCTGATGTATAGCAAAGTGATTCTGTTTTTTATATATTCTTATATATTCTTTTTCATATCCTTTTCCATTATGGCTTATTACAAGATACTGAATTTAGTGCCCTGTGCTATACAGTAGGACCCTCTTGCTTATCTATTTTATATTTAGTAGTTTGTAACTGCTAATACCAAACTTCTAATTTATCCCTCTCCTCCACTTTCCCTTTTGGCAACCATAAGTTTGTTTTCTATGTCTATGAATCTGTTTATGTTTTATAACTAAGTTCATTTGTATTGCATTTTAGATTTCACATATAAGTAATATTTTCACATATATATGTGAAAATAAGTAGATTTTCACATATAAGTAATACCATATGATGCTTATCTTTGTCTGACTTACTTCACTTAGTATAACAATCTCTAGGTCCATCCGTATTGCTGCTAATGGTATTATTTCATTCCTTTTTTATGGCTGAGTAATCTACTAATGATTTTAAGTTAGAGAAATAAAGACTAAAGATAAGGGAAGCTAAACGAAAGAAAAATATGCTTCTTTCCTGATCACAGTCTCAAATCAAATGAAATATAACCAAAAGGGAGGCAGGCTCCTTGTGATTGAGAACATTCAAGGGATGGGAAGTCAGTTGCCCTGTTCAACAACAGAAGTAATTTCTAGAACCTGCACGCACAATGGAATATTATGCAGCCACGAAAAATAGGCTCAAGAAGATTTTTAATTACTTGGGGGAATTCTTAGATTACAACATGAAAGAAAGAGAAAGAGTAACAAAATAACACATATGGAATTGTTTCAACACCATAAAGAAATGCACACAGAGAGAAAAGAAAGTCAAAACCTTTATAACTGTTGTCTTTGAGTTGAGGAATCATCACTGATTGTTTTTTTCTAATTTCTTTACATTTCTTTCACTTGTACAGATCTTTCACAATGGACATCCTTTAGTCAGAAAGGAAAAAGAAGAGCAAAGAAAAAACCCATGGGGAAGACACAAGACACAGGGAAGTGTTGGCACTTCTCAACCTTACCTTACAGTACTCATCAATAGGTATCAGGCGTTTGACAGCCACGTCTCGGATGTGGCTCCGTCGGAAGAGAATTTTGCCTGCAGAAAACAAGAATGAATACGGCGTAGTAAGGGAGTGTGACAACTCTCAGCAGTCTGGGAGGACGAGGATGGTGGTGGTCTTTGGTTGGCCTGAGAGGTACCTAAACTCCTGGCTGCCATCAGTACCTGCTGCTGGATGTCCACAGCACCTGGACTTCCCCACGCTCGGTCCTCCAAAGCCCTGTTCACAGCTGCAGTGCAAGGGCTTCAGGGAGTGGGACTGCCTGATAAGTCTGGATGAGATAAGGGAGGCTGGAATCAAACCAGGGAAGGAAGGCCTGATGACCCGAGGTCCCCTGTGCAACCCTAAGACTTGCAGATTGGGCGAGGGGTTCAGTGAACACTCAGATATGCCCTCACCTAGCAGTCTCCTTTCTTTGCACACCTTCGGCGCTTGTCTTTTCTTTCTTTCCTTCTTCCTTCTTTCTTGGTTGTGCTCATGGCATATGGAAGTTCCCAGGCCACAGACTGAATTCGAGCCACAGCTGCGACCTATGCTGTGGCTGCTGCAACCCTTAACCCACTGTGCCCAGCCAGGGATCGAGCTCCCGCCTCTGCGGTGACTCGAGCTGCAGCAGTTGGATTCTTAATCCACTGCACCACCGTGGGAACCCCTCTGCACTCATCTTATGTTCCCCCAGTACTCCATGTTCTCTCATAATTCTGTGTCTCTCCCTCTGCCTGGACCACCCGCCCCATCCCACCCCACCCACTGTCCCTGCCGAGAGACTCTTACCCGCTTCGAATGGGTTAAGAGCTCTCATCTCTTTCAGAGCTCCAGTTGGTGGCTCAGTGGTAAGGAGCCCGACTAGCAACCATTCAGATATGGGTTCAATCCTTGGCCTTGCTCATTGGGTTAAGGATCCAGCATTGCTCTGAGCTGTGGTGTAGGTCACAGACGAGGCTCAGATCCTGTGGTATAGGCTGGCAGTTGCAGCTCCAATTCGACCCCTAGTCTGGGGACATCCATATGCTGCAGGTGCAGCGCCAAAATGCAAAATAAACAAACAAACTAACAAACAAGAAGAGCTGCTGTCTCTTTCTCATTGCACACATCACACTGTCAATTTACATGTCTTCTTCCTTCCTCATGGGGCTCTGCCCAAACAGGGATGGACTGGGCTTTAGTCAAGTGTGTGCCTCCACCACACGGCACTTGTGTTTGATCAATGTACGAAGGCGGATTCCACTTGCTGAGACAGCAAACCCCTCCAGTTCCTGCCCCGGTCAGCATTTGTAACAGACGGCCCCAATCGTCCCCACCTCGCCGAATGCTAGCGGAGAGTATTAATACTAACCCAGTACTAACATGGAGCACTAATGCTTGCTCAGTGACATCTGACCACTGGGGAATATTAGTACCCGAACCTCCAGTGTGACATCTGGGCAGAGGTTATGGGCTCCCAGGCAAGGACAAATACAGAAATGATGCTACTGAGAGTCTAGGGAAATATGCAAGAGGCCAAAACGTGATGGGTGAGGTTTGTTTTAAGCAAATGGGTGGGTTCCCGAGAGTCTTAAAGGAGGTCCTTTCCTGGGGAGATGGTGGCCAAGTGTATAAAATTAAAAAAAATATATACGGAGTCCCTGTTGTGGCTCAGCGGTTAATGAACCTGACTAGTATCCATGAGGATGTGTGTTCGATCCCTGGCTTCGCTCAGTGGTTTAAGGATCCAATGCTGCAGTGAGCTGTGGTGTAGGTTGCAGACGCGGTTCGGATCTGGTGTTGCTGTGGCTGTGGCGTAAGCCGGCAGCTGTAGCTCCAATTTGACCCCTAGTCTGGGAACCTCCATTTGCCGTGGGTTTGGCCCTAAAAAGACAAAAGGCCATAAATAAATAAATAACATAAATAATGAGATTTGTTATTTTTTAAATTAAAACAACAACAAAGTGTATATGCTGAGGATCAGGACAGTGTGGCCACAATATTCTGGATCTGTCATGCAAGCACAGGGCAGGCAAGATCAGAAATAAGACATCCAGGCTCCAAAGAGGTGGGGGATGGAGACAAGCCCCCTGCCATGCTTAGGCAGAGCGACCAGGAGGTCTCAGGGGGTCAACAACGAAGGCACAGGGAGACCGAGCTCTCCAGAGAGCAGAGCGTGCGGGTCTACTCGGAACCTCATGCGCTTCTGGTCCAAGGGGGCGGGTCACCGAGAAGAGCCTGGGTGATGAGCCTGGCGGGGCGGGCAGGGGTTAACCCCTGATCTGGGATAGTTCTGGTGAGACTGCCGTCTGCACAGGTCAGGCTTGGGTGAGCAGGGACAGGACGGTAAGAAAAGCGTGTAGAGACTTTTCACTATACAACAGAATTGAAAGTGATGATAGGAAACAACCTATTGACTTAAAGATGTGCAGTGCGAGGGGGTCGGGGAGATTTGCAGCTGAAAAGACATGGTTAATGTCACATTTTAAACTGGACAACTTGTTCTTTGTGTGTGTGTGTGTGTCTTTTTAGGGCCACGTGCACAGCATATGGAGGTTCCCAGGCTAGGGGCTGAATCAGGAGCTATAGCCGCTGGCCAACACCACAGCCATAGCAACGTGGGATGCGAGCCTCATCTGTGACCTACACCACAGCTCGCAGCAACGCTGGATCCTTAACCACTGAGCAAGGCCAGGGATCAAACCTGTGTCCTCATGCATGCTAGTCAGATTCATTTCCACTGAGCCACGACGGGAACTCCAGACAACTTGTTCTTGGGCAAGAAGGCACAATCAGGAATTAGTTAGATAGGGTCAACCTATTAGTAAGCCTGTTTTTTTTTGTTGTTGTTCATTTTCACGTGTAAAGAAAAAGCCCCACAGTAAGACAGATAAAATACACATTCCTCATGTTCCTTAATAACAAAGACTCCCCTTTTTTTATAATGATGGGTTTATTCTGTCTGGGCCAGTCAATTTTCTGATATACAATGCTTGTTAGAAGAGAAAAAAAAATCTAACATTTTTTTTTCCCCGCACCTGCAACATGTGGAAGTTCCCTGGGCTAGGGATCGAACCTGTGCCACAGCAGTGACAACACTAGGTCCTTAACCCTCTGAGCCACCAGGGAACTCCCAGATGAGAAAAAAAAAATCTAGAAGAATGTATCACAGGGATCAAAGTACTTATCTCTGAGGGTAGAAGACAAAGCCTTTTTGTCTTCTTCTTTAAACTTTCCCCAAAGTTCCTACCATAAACATTGATGGCTTCCGGAATCAGAAAATGTTCATATCGCTTAGAATGAAAAAAACAAATTATGTGGTGGAATGGGAAGGGGTTTACAACCTGGCTCCCCTGGAGCTGATGATCTTATGCCCTCATTCACTCCCAGGTCCTGTCTCTGCGGGAGCCCTCTGTGTGCAGGCGCTGGGGAGGGGGGGCCGCCCTCCCGGCACTTGTGTTTCCCAACAGGGGAGCCCCTGATGGGTGGGGCCGTCCTTCCCTGGGTGGGAGCGGGCCCCTGGTCCTGCAGAAGGTTTAGCAACCCTGGCCCCAAATTGCGAAAAAGCTGGTGGCCTTCCCACGCCCAGCCCAGCCCCGGTCACCACGGTCATCAAGTCACTGCCTTCACGGGTGGGACCGTTTGCAGTGCAGACTCCCTAAGACAGTCAGAGCCTTCAGGAAAATTAAGAAATGCCTGCAATTGTGCCCAGCAAGGGCTTCCTGCCCTCTAAGCTATTTCTCAGAATGGGAGAGGGGTCTACCAGAAACATTTTGGTCCCAGCTTCCATGAATCAGAGGAAGGGTGGAGAGTGGGGTATACAGGCTTCTTAGTGACAAGCTGTGACCCGACTCCAGTGATGCTGTACCCTGGGCATGGGGCTGGCTCAGGCCCAAGGGACCATCTCAGAGCCACCAGTGCCCAGGAGAATTCACCGGAGGCCCAGCCTGCAGGAGCTGGGAGACGACGGAGAGCTCAGGTGCCTTCAATGGCTCCTGGTGCTGTGACCCAACTATGTCACCCTTCCTGTGCAGCTTCAGTGGGACAGGAGTCTCTGGGCACATGTCAGGTGCCCTGCCAGCAAGCGGGACAGGAAGCCCTGTGGCAGGAGCAGGACGCGACGGACAGGGAGGTCACAGGCTCGGTGGTCAGCGAGGCCCTGGGCCAGTGCCCAGCAGGGTCTCTTCTTTCCTGTGCCACCTTGGGAAAGGCATGTAGCTGTCAGAGCCTCAGTCTCCTCATCTGTAAAATGGAAGAGCAGCCCCAGCCTCTTAGTCCTAATCTCCATTCTGTACCAGCATAGGGCTTGGCCCTCCCTAGGTGCTTATAAAAAGGTAATTATTTTTCTTTTTTAAAATAGGTTACACAATACTGCCCTACACTCTACAATGAAGAGCATATGTCCTCTCCACCTGCAACCTGTTTTTTTCCTTTTTTTTTTTTTTTTAAAGATTTTTGTTTTAGTTGATGTCAATTTCTTCTGTACAGCAAAGTGACCCATATATACGGCCGGGTCAAAAAGAATATATATATATATATATTCTCATATTATATTCCATATTATCCTCCATCACGTTCTGTCACAGGTGACTGGATATAGTTCCCGTGCTCAACAGCAGGACCCCATTGCTTATCCACTCCAAGCACAATAGTTTGCATCTACTAACCCCAAACTCCCAGTGCATCCCACTTTCTGCTCCTCGCCCTCAGCAACCACAAATCTGTTCTCTCTGTCTCCGAGTCTGCAACCTGGTTTCTCAAGCCCTGCCCCGACAGGCTAATTAGTCACTTATCCCATTATCCACAGCAGAGCCGGCGTTACCGCTCAGGCCCCGGGGGGTGGGGCAAGAACCGAATGTCCAGCACCCCCTCGGCCGGGGCCTCCAAGCGAAATGCTGAGGGGGCAGCAGCCCCTTGTCTGCACCTGCTGTCAAGTGTTTCTGTGCGGGTCCTGTGGAAGGTCAGGGGTGCCTGCGCCCAGCCCTCCCTGGTGGGCCAGCCTTCCTGGAACGGAAAGGGTGCTCTGGGCAGAGAACAGCCTCTGGTGGGAACGAGCAGGCTTTTGTTTTCCACAGTGGAGGAGGGCCAAACTGTAATTCTTATTTTTCAAGCCGCATCCTCTGCCAAGTTGGCTTCCCCAGTTCTTGCTGGGATGGAAAATTGCACAGGGCTGCTCTCCCTTCCCCCCGCCTTTGTGCTAACATGAAACTTGCTTTTGTTCTGCTGACGTGGCAGTCTGGGCCGAAAACTGACCCCCTAGCAGAGGGGACGTTTCTCCCCCCGTCTGTCCCTGCCCTTGGCCTCGGCCTAGAGGAAAAGCTAAGAGGTGGGCTGGGAAAGAATGCTCCAAGGGTCCTGGGGCCCAGCGGGACCTCCCCAAGCTACAAGTGGGTGTCCTGAGCAGGGACAACGGGGTGGGTCCCTGAGAACAGCCTTTTCACGAATTCATGGGTGGAAAAGGATTACGTAACCGTGAAAGCTTTCAGGGGCTGCGGAGAGGGTCGGCTCACGTTCTTCCCTGCCCTGGGAAGTTTTCCCAGAGCTGGTTTTGCCTTTCATCCAGCAAAGAGTTATAACTCACTGCTTTCTTTTCCATCCTTGAAGAAAAATATACATTTAGAGCCCATTTCAAGTTGCGTATCCAGATAGATCATTTAAATATGACTCCGAGATATGAAAGGCCCAGAAATCCCAAGGAATGTCCCAGGATCCCTGTTTCTCCCTTTCATGAGAACTTTTTATGTGCCAGGGAGAGAAACTTGTGCAGTAGGGGGTCGCTGTCCCATTTTACAGATGTGGAAACTGAGGCTCGGAGGCAGGGGGAGATGCCATCTGACTGAGGTCCCGGGGCTGGGTCTGCAGGACTCACGCACATGCTTTGGAGCACTGCAATTTGGCTGCTGCGGCTGGCATTCTGGGTTTTCTCCAAGAGGGAAAAAAATTCCAGTATTCTTTCCCCATGGAGGAACTAAAAACATTAGTGTTTTTAGGCAAATGATTCTCCCAGTAAATGGAGGCCTGGCAGATACATTTAGCCTGTTTCTAAACTCACTCAATGATGACAGCATCTGGAAGAATCCACTGATGTGCTGACTGCAGAATCCTGGAGTGAGGAGGGGCGAATGCGCTCCTGGGTGACTAGGAGAGTCTCCCTGTCTCACGGCCTGCCCCCCCTTGTCTGCAAATTGAAAAGGATTTAAGGGCCTGTCTGGCTCTAAATATTTGTGATTTGGGGTGACTGGCAATTTGCTGATTATCTATATACAAAGAGAGTGGTAAGTGCTTGATCACTGCTTGTTACATACCAGGCACTTAGCTAATCTTTGTAACAACTCTGTCATTTAAGTACCATTATTATCTTCAATGTGCAAATGAAGAAAAGAAACTTCGGGTGCTTAAGCAACTTACGCAAGGGGACAGAGTAGATGAGGAGGGCCCTGGGATTTGAATTCGGGCTGTCTAACGTTGAGCATGAATTTTGGAGCCAGCCATACCTGTGTCTGAATCCCAGCTCTGCCATTTGTGCAAGCGATTATAATTTCTCTGAGCGTCAGTTGCATCATCTGTGAAATGGGCATAGTAATGCCTGCCAGCAGCAGGGCTGTTCTAAGGACTAAAGAAGCTAACGAACGTAAAGTACTTAGCTCAGAGATGGGGTCTATTTATTAGTAGATATCTAATAAATGGTAGCTATCATCACTTGAAGCTCTAACACTGGCCTGGGTAACTCGTTTTTTTGAGTTGAAGCCTTTTGTCTCCTTTCTTTCTAGGTCCATACCCAGGGCATATGGCAGTTCCCAGGTTGAATCGGGAGCTGCAGCTGCCAGCCTACACCACAGCCACGGCAACACCAGATCTGAGCTGCATCTGTGACCTACGCCGCAGCTGGTGGCATTGCCAGATCCTTAACCCACTAAAGGAGGCCAGGGATCAAACCTGCATCCTCACGGACACAATGTCAGGTTCTTAACCCACTGAGCCATGATGGGGACTCCTGAGTTGAAGCTTTGATGCTATTCCTTTGGTAAGAATTTTCTGAGGGGAGGGAAAGGGACACTGACTGTCTTAGAGCAGGGACCAGCTGTGGTCGCGTGAACTTCTCCACGGCGCCTGGCACCCAGAAGGTGCCTGGTGGATGTGCTGCCCGGGCAGGCGGAATAAATGGTCCCCCAGAGATGTCCCGCCTTAATCCCAGAGACTGTGACTATAATGGGATCTCACTCCTGGGATCACGTTATATTATATGCCTCCTGTTCATTTCAAGAGAGGGAGTTTATCCTGGATTAGCCAAGTGGGTTCAAGGTAATCACATGAGCCTTTAAAAGCAGACAGCTTTCTCTGACTAGTGCAGGAGGGGAAGCCGGAGAGATTCCAGGCACAGGAAAGATTCAATGCCCCGTTGCCATACGAAGATGGATGAGGCACGCAGACAGCCAGACAGGATACTGGCATCTCGGTCCTAGAGCCGCAAGGAACTGGATTCTGCCAACAGCCTGGATGAGGCTGGAAGTGGATTCTCCTCCAAATTCAATTCCTCCAGAGACATGCCCCGCCCAGCCAAGACCTTGACTTTGGTTTTTTTTTTGCTTTTTGGGGCTGAACCTATGCTGAACGTAATACGTTCATTAGCTTGTTTAGTCCTTAGAACAACCCTGCTGGCACGCGGGCATTACTATGCCCGTGGTATATGGAAGTTCCCGGGCTAGGGGTCCAATTGGACCTACCGCTGCCGGTCTACGCCACAGCCACAGTGAAACGGGAACTGAGCTGAGTCTGCGACCTACACCACAGCTCATGGCAATGTTGGATCCCCAACCCACTGAGCAAGGCCAGGGATCAAACTTGTATACTCGTGGATACTAGTCAGGTTCGTTTCTGCTGTGCCACAACGGGAACTCTAACTTTGGTCTTTTAAGATCCTAAACAGAGAACCCAGCTGAGCCTGCCTGGACTTCTGGTCAACAGAGCTGAGAGATAATAAATGAGGGTTGTCTTAAATTACTGAAGGAGTGGTGACTGGTTATGCGGCAACAGAAAACGAATACAGTAGCCCTTATAACTGGTGCCATTCACTACCAAAACTTTACAAGCGCTAATGATTCCCGTTTTAAGAGACAGGAGATGCTGAGGGTCCCAGCCGTGCAGAGCCTTGCCTAAGGTCATGCAGTCAGTAAATGGCACAGCATCCAACTCCAAAGTGCATGTTCTTAGGCACCGACTTCTACAAATGACTGAGACCTGGTCACTGGGACAGCGCCTCAAGGAGGAGGCGGGGAGGGGTCTGGGCGCTGTACCGGGAGCCCAGCGGCCCCATCTGAGCACCTGTGTCCTCCTTACCGGGGAGAAAGGGAATGATCCGCTGTTTGGGGTCCTTCTGTCCTCCTTCCATGGGAAATTTGTCCAACATCTGCATCTAAACGGGGAGAAGAACAACGATGAAAGCCTTTAATATGATAAGTGCATCCTTGATGTTTTTAAAGGAATCAGGTGAACTATGTGATGTGACACAGAAAAGCTTAGTTGGTTCAGCTTTTCAGAAACCCAGACTGATGAGGAGGACAAAGCCAGCCGGACCGAGGATCTCCATGCAAACAGTTCTCCGCGTGCACAGCAGCCTGACTAGTGAAGGTTCAGAGTTGGGAGGGACCATTCTCAGTTCCCAAGGGGCTCTGGCCACAGGACCTGCAGCATGAACAAGGCCCCCGGAATTCCATGGAGCAAGTCCTCCTGTTTCCTAAGAACGGCCAGGTTGTATGTGGAGTTCCCACTCTGGCACGGTGGGTTAAGAATCTGACTACAGCAGCTCCAGTGGCTGTGGAGAAGCGGGTTCGATCCCTGGCCTGGTACGGTGGGTTAAAGGATCCGGGGTTGCCTCAGCTGTGGCACAGGTTGCCGCTGTGGCTTGGATTCAATCCCTGGCCTGGGAACTTCCATATGCTGCGGATGCACCCATTAAAAAAAAAAAAGGAAAAAAAAAAGGAACTGCCAGGTTGTGTTAAGGAATAAACACTAAGACTCAATTAACCTGGTTGTGTCTATTCCCATGAGCTCATTATACCCCCTCCCCCCACCGCGAATTCCCCAGGCGGCTCAGCAGACAGGCTCAGCAGACAGCTCGGTGCCTGGCTGTGTTAGGCACAGGGGGTGGAGCAATGAAAAGACTCTAGCGAGAAACTGAAAAGTAAATCGGCCACTGCAGGGTAGCGTAGGAAGTCTGTGAGAGGTTACAGGCTCCTGTGGCGGCAGATCCTCCCCAGTGATAAACCTCAACATTTTCTTATAACATTAAGTGACTCCCTGATATTTTAAGGAATTAATGTGAAGTATCTGATCGGATATACAACATCTACTTTAATGGGGCCTTGGGCCTTACCCATAACGGTACCAACTGCCAGAATTGCTTTATGGATTAAAGCTGGGCTATGCTGGTCATTAATGCTGTCACCAGATTTCTGGTTCTTCTCCCGAGCACATGGAAGGCTCGGACCTCCCCAACCCCTGGAAGTGGAAAGTGGCCAATTAGGTGTGAGCAGAAAAGACAAGATTCACTCCGGGTGGAAGAGTTGTGGGCCCCACTGCTGTCTGCCACGTGATGGCCAAGTGCTAGAGGGTAGCTTCTCTGCCAGTGAGGGTCCAAGAGTGATGAACATGTAGCCCGAGTGAGAAATGAACCCTTGTGTCCAGTGAGGGTATTTGTCGTAGCAGCATATCCTAACCCATCCTGACGAGTCCATGGGCTCAGGACTCAAGCAGAGGAAAAGGGAGTCCTAAGCCTACAGAAGTGATGGCTGAATGTGAGAAGCCTGCCCATCATTTTACCTTAAGGAGAAAGTCACCCTGGCTCTCAAGACATGCCCCCCGGAAGTGGAGAAAAGGGAATCTTTGTATGCTCTTGGTGGGAATGTAAACTGGTGCAGCCGCTATGGAAAACAGTATGGAGGTTCCTCAAGAAACTAAAACTAGAACTACCATAGGATCCAGCAATCCCGCTCCTGGTACATATCTGGAAAAAAATGAAAACACTAACTCAAAAAGATACATGCACCCCAATGTTCAAAGCAGCACTATTCAAAACAGCCAAGATGGAAGCAACCCAGATACTCATCAATGGACGACTCTATTAAGAAGACGGAGTACGGAGTTCCCTTCGTGGCTCAGTGGTTAACGAATCCGACTAGGAACTACGAGGTTGTGGGTTCGATCCCTGGCCTTGCTCAGTGGGTTAAGGATCTGGCGTTGCCGTGAGCTGTGGTATAGGTCGCAGATGTGGCTCGGATCCCGCGTTGCTGTGGCTGTGGCGAAGGCCGGCAGCTACAGCTCCTGTTAGACCCCTAGCCTAGGAACCTCCATATGCCCCGGGTGCGGCTCTAGATAAAGGCAAAAAGACAAAAAAAAAAAAAAGGAAGACAGAGTACATATATACGGTGGAAAACTACTCAGCCATAAAGAATGAAATCCTGCCATTTGCAGCTACATGGATGGACCGAGAGAAGATTATGCTTAGTGAAATAAGTCAGAGATAGACACATATTTTATCACTTAGATGCAGAATCTAAAAAACTAACACAAATGAATACATATGCAAAACAGAAAGGGGCTCACAGACATAGAATACAAACTTGTCGTTACCAAAGGGAAATGATAAGGGGGGAGGAACAAATTAGGGATATGGGGTTAACAGATACAAACTACGATGTATAAAATAGATAGGCAACAAGGTATACATAAGGCACAGGGAATTAAAGCCGTTATTGTAATAACCTATAATGGAGTATCAGCCACAAAAATACTCAATCACTATTTTGCATACCTAAAACTAATAGAGTATTGTCATTCAACTATACTTCAATTAAAAAAAAAGATAGATCCCTCTGATAGAATGGAAGCAGCTTTGAATAGCCTGGGAGAAATAACAAGCACAGCCGTAGGGAGAGGCGGGAGGGACCTGAAGTGGGAGGGAAGAAAAACATAAACGCCAAGCACGGGTTAGGTTGTTTTTTTTTTTTTTTTTTTTTGTCTTTTTAGGGCCGCACCTACAGCATGTGGAGGTTCCCAGGTTTGGGGTCTAAAAGGAGCTGTTGCTGCCGGCCTACACCACAGCCACAGCAACGCCAGATCTGAGCCGCGTCTGCAACCTACACCTCAGCTCATGGCAACACCGGATCCTCAGCCCACTGAGCGAGGCCAGGGATCGAACCCGTAACCTAGTCAGATTCGTTTCCGCTGAGCCATGACGGGAACTCCAGTGGGTTAGGTTCTTTAGATACATCCTCACAAAATCTGCAGAATACCCCTTCAAGGCGGACATTGTTATCCAGGGAACTCAAGTGCAGAGGAGTGAAGAGATCTGCCATGAGCCTGCAGCCAGCCGGGGGCAGGGCCAGAGATGGAAGCCCGCGGCTTCCCTGCCACTGCATCACCTGGCCTCAGCGATGTTACGAAGGCCATTAAGGACTGCTCCCCAGGGCTCAGGAAGCAGGGCCACTTATCCCTGCCTCCTTAATACTGTTTTATGTGACATCCTGGGTGGGGGAAGGGGGTCAGCCTTAGCTTGGCCGGCGCCCTGAAGGACTGCCCATGAGGCTGTGGCTTTAGTTGTGATTTCCAGGTGGCCCTTATTCTGTGCTGTGCAATGATGAGGAAATGCTTAGTCCACAACGATTTAGCAGCTGGTAAGGCACAGGGGGGCTGCTGGAAAGGCAGGCTTCCCTTTCATTTTGTTCAGGGCCACACCCACAGCATATGGAAGTTCCCAGGCTAGGGGTCCAATTGGAGCTGTAGCTGCTGGCCGAGGCCACAGCCACACCAGATCCGAACCGTGTCTGCGACCTACACCACAGATCATGGCAACAGATCTTTAACCCACTGAGCAAGGCCAGGGATTGAACCTGCATCCTCAGGTATACTAGTTGGGTTCGTTACCACTGCGCCACCCTGGGAACTCCCAGGCTTCCCCTTTTTGAATTCAGGAGCTTTTCAATGCTGGCACATAGTAGGCATGCAATAAAAACTGGCTAAAGCAATGAATGCACCTGAGTGAAATCTGGGGTGGGGGACAGCTTCAGATGTTTGCCAAGTTCCTCTGATTAATAATATTCACATCACAAATATTAAATAATAGTAACCCCCCGACGAACACTGGTGTGACAGTTTACAGTTAACAAGCCTTCTCAGACATGGTTTTATCTAACCTGCAAAATAATCCTGTGACATCAATGCACAACCTCATGTCACAGATGGAGAAACTGGGGAGCAGTGAGACACAGTGAACTGCCTGAGGTCACACAGCTAAGCGCTGGTCCAGCCAGGCCAGGTATCTAGTCTAAATCCCATTCTGTCCCCTGAGACCACTCTCTTAGGTGTCTCTGGAGTGTCATGGGAACGCGTAAAAAAAAAAAGAAAGAAAAAAAAAGAAAATCAGTCTGAAACAAGTCAAGTTTTATTTTCTACACACAAGTGAACAGAATGCTTTTTTCCCTTTTTTTGGGGGGGGCCGCACCATCAGCATATGGAGGTTCCAGGCTAGGGGTCAAATTGGAGCTGTAGCTGCAGGCCTACGCCACAGCCACAGCAACGGCAGATCCGAATCGCGTCTGTGACCTACACCACAGCTCACGGCAAAGCCAGATCCTTAACCCACTGAGGGAGGCCAGGGATCGAACCTGCATCCTCATGGATACTAGTCAGATTTGTTTGCGCTGAGCCACAATGGGTCTTTTTTCCTTCTCAATTTTATTTGTGAAGACAATGTTGAAACACCGTGCAGGGTAATTTGTTTTTTAAAGGTGCGTGCCAGTCATCCATCCACCCTACCACGCTCGCATTAGCTCTCCCGGTTCCCCTGGGACCCCCATCTGAATGCGCAGTCCAGCTCAGTGCAGTATTTCAGTCTTCCCTGCGTCCTCACTGCTCTGTCTTCACAAATTACTCTCTCAACCTTTGTCCTGATTTGCTCTTACTCAGATAAGCACAACATAAAGAGCTGAAGTGTCTCCCCAAGTGTTATTTATTAATTTCAGGCAGCAGACCCGGGTTTAATGCTGCAAAGTCTAAGCACAGGCATTCGCCCTGGGGACCGGACAGCCCTGGGGCTTAATCCTGATGCGTCCTTGGGCCAGCTGTGTGTCCCTGGCCAGGGACCTCATCCAGTGAGTCTGCTTCAGCATCTGCAGAATGAGGTACATTATACAGCTGCTGGGCAGGGTGGCTGTGTAAGTGAACGCCAAATGTGAGCTCTCTGGAGACACACTAGGGGCTCGGCAAGAAATGCCCCTTCTTTGCATGCTGCCCATAATGAATGCCATGCTGAGAATTACTGCGGGATAATTTTCAGTATTTTAGGAGACTGTGTGGCTGATTGTGTTAAGCATAAAATTGATCATTTCAACCATTTTAAGTGTACATTTCAGGGTATTAAGTAACTCACGTTACTGCGCAACCATCACCACCATCCACCTCCAGAACCTCTTCATCATCCCACACTGAAAACCCACATCCATTAAACACAGACTCCCCATTCCTCTCCCCCCGCCCTTGGCAACCACTGTTCTACTTCTTATCTCTATAAATCTGACTATTTTAGGCACTGCATGTAAGTACTTGCCCTTTGTGTCTGGCTTATTTCACTCAAAATAATGTCTCCAAAGTTCATCTGTGTTGTAACATATGTTGGAACTTCCTTCCTTTTTAAGGCTGAATAATATTCCATCATGAGGCTATTTGTTGTCTTTGTTTTATTTTGGCTGCCCTGCAGAATATGGAATTCTTGAGCCAGGGATCAGATCCAAGCCACAGTTGCGACCTATGCCGCAGCTGCAGCAGCACTGGATCCTTAACCCACTGTGCTGGGCCAGGGATTGAACCCGCATCTTGGTGCTGGAGAGACACTGCTGATCCTGTTGCACCACAGTGGGAACTCCGAGCCTGTGTTTCAGGTTGGCAAAACTCCTCCAGGTTTCCCTCAGTGTCCAGAGCTGGGCTTTCCAACAGAACTTTCTAGGATGATGGACGTGTTCCTTCTCTATGCTACTCTGGACGGTAGCCACGAGCCCTGGATGGCTAATGAGCGCTTGAAATGTGGCTCCGGTGACTGAAGAACCGAACCCCCCCGCCTTTTTTTTGCCACGCCTGCAGCATACAAAAGTTCCCAGGCCGGGGATCAAACCTACACCACAGCAGTGACAATGCCGAGTCCTTAACCACTAGGCCACCAGGGAACTCCTGGGTATTTTATTTAATTTCAAGTAACTTCAATTTAAGTAGCCTCACGTGACTAGTGGTTACCGCACTGGACAGCGCGGGGCTGGGCTATATGATACCCATCCTCTGCGTTTAGCCATATCTAGTTTCACTTCATTTTCCCGAGCGTCCTGTCCATGGTACCCACAATCTATACGATTGCCATTCACGATGTCGGTTCTGCTTTTGCTTAGTGTGTCTGGGTTCCCAGGCCACCAGCTGCTCCTCACACTTGGCACCCACAGGCTTTGAAGCAGACATGGGCAGCCTTCCAGACGCCCTGTGGGGACCCCCAGGCCCGGGCTGTCTGCAGCAGCAGGACCAGAGGCAGGCCGGGCAGACTCCACCAGTAGACATTTCTCCTGGGAAACTTGAACGTCCACGCCCCTCCCCCCAGATAATAAAAGGAAGTGGCACTGGGGGTGTGGGGGCCTGGAGGAAAGTGAGTCAGTTTAGGGGGTGGGAAGGGAGGGGGAGCCACGTCAAGCCGCCACATCACAAGAGGAACGAGAGAACACTCCATCAGCAGTTTTCTAGACACCAGCTTGTGGCGGAGAGAGAGACAGGCTGTCCAAGGCAAATACCGAGGGAGCTGGCGTGGCGGTCCACACATGGTCCGTGTTAGCGGCAGTCCGGACTTGGAGGGGTTTCCTCCCTCAGTGTGACAAGTCCCCCACGTCCCGGAAGAGCCACAGCAGGAAGCGCAGAAGGGCCAGAGCAACCGCCACGGGCAGCGACAGGCTGGCAGGGAGCTACTTGGTTCCAGAACAGGACACAGCCACCGCCCCGGGCCCGCTCCAGCACACGTGGTTGGTCGCCTTTGGGGATTCTGTCCCCTCGATGCCCTGGTCTCCTGGTGGATGTGCTCCTCGGACATGCTCCACATCCCTCATCCCCACTGCCCCTCCCCGGTCAGGGCAGCATTTTCTCAGCCCGACTCCCTCACTGGTCCACCCTCTGGCTTGCCCCACCATCTCCTCACGTGGTAGGCACTTGGGATGTATTTGTGCAAAGAATGAATGAATCAGTGGATGAGCGAAAGAATGAAAAAGTGGTTAACTGGTTTGGCCAGCCATTGCCTAGGAGAGGAGGAATTATGTTCCAGGCGGCAACAACGGGACCTGGATTGGGCTTTAGACGCAACTGAGCAACACAACCCTGTCTCTTTCTATTTTCCAACTAAAGAATGACAGTTGGCCCTCCAGATCCTCAGGCACCAAATCCGCAGGTTCAACCAAAGGCAGATCAAAAATATTCGGGGGCCAAAAATTCCAGAAAGTTCCAAGAAAGCAGAACTTCAATCTGTCACAACTGGCAACTATGTGCATTGAATTTACACCCATTTACATAGCGTTTACATTGCATTAGGTATTATAAGTAATCTAGACAAGATTTAAAGTATACGGGAGGAGGTACAGGGCCTATATGCAAACACTGCACCATTTTATACCCGGGACTTGAGCTTCCCTGGATTCTGCTATCTGTGGGGAAAGGGGGTGGTGCGGTCCTGGAACCAATTTCCCCACTGGATGACTGATCAAAGAGGGACCCCTCTCCCAGTCAGGGAGCGCAGTCTACTACCATATTTTCTAAGGCAACTACCATATTTTCTTAGTTCTATGCTATAGATGTGGCAATGGCTTTTCACGTGGAAGGGAAAAATACTCCAATAGGTGCGTACAACATGTGGGAGGTACACCCCAATTTCAGAACATAATGTCTGGCGGAAAGAGTGTGCCTGGGGTTGCAGCAGAGGCAATATTCGGGTAAATACGGTCGGTGGAAACCTTGGCCAGGAGTGGGCTAGGGGCTTGGGGGGCGGGGCGAGAACACCCCAGTTCTGCTCCTCCTACAGCTCCTCCCAGAGAGGGCGAGAGACAACACTCCTTTGGCCTTGGCTTCTGCGGTGGAGCCTGGGGGCTTCTGGGCAGACAGTCCCAAGCTCATTGAGTGCCTCTGGGGCTGCCAGGCTCTCAGAAAGGGGGGGCAGGTCGGTCCTATCAACAGAAACTGGGAACAAACAACGTTCGCTGTGTGACTTGGGACAGCCTCTCCCCTCCTGGAATCTCAGTTCCCTTCTCTGGGGAAAAGCGAAGGAGCGGATCAAGATACTGCCTCCAGCCTGCCTTCAGCTCTGTGATGTGCTGCATCTGGGAGATAGATGCCTCCAGAAGCCCCCAAGCTTAGAAGTTGTCCCCGAAGCATGAACTGTTCTTGCTTAAAGGACATGTGGCTGGTGCTTCTCTCAGAGCTTCCTGATGGACAGAGTGACACAGTTGGCTCCATGCCCAGCAGCCCACCCTCACCCCCTGCTGTCGGAAATCTGCAAGATGCCCAGCTCACAGTCTTGCTCTCTCACGCCTCTGCACCTCTGCACACGGTTTCCCCATCCTGCTGGCGGGGCGACTCCTTAGTCAACGTCAAGATCCTGCTCAGATGTCACCTCTTCCAGGAAGCAAGCCCTGACTGCGCTCCCTGGCTGGGAGAGGGGTCCCTCTTTGATCAGCTGGAGTCCAGCTCAGCGAATGTTTAATGGTGCCTTCAGGCTCCAGAGACAACCACGACCCTCGGCCCCAGGGGACACAATGAACCAGTGGGAAAACTAGGGCAAAGGCCACACAGCACAGGGTAGCGCAGACCCATCAAACACCCAAAGCCTGACTGGGAAGGGCTCATGCTCTGCTCAGAGCAGCCCTCTGCAGGCTAGACGCGGCCTGCGTCTCACAGGGAGGCACCAAATGGGCCTTCGAAGGGCAGCCATCTTTAAGGGCAAAGAAGGCTAAAGGCAGGTCTGTCTCTGCGGAGGCAGATTGAAAGGCCCTCCTGGACCGCCAGGAGGCAGGGCATAGGCTTGGGACTCGGCCTCGGCTGCCTGGGCACATGACTCTGCTTCAGGAGATGGCATGGAAAATGGGCCTCAGGCACATTTCAGTAACAGCTGCCGATATGGCAGCTAAAAACTAAAACCACATTTAAAAACCACATTTCCTCCAGGTGTTGCCTTCAACTCTCCAGGTATTCCGGTCCCCTGCCAGGGCCCGGCTCCAAGGCCAGCTCCCTCTGCCCGCCTCTGATGGACTACCCAAAGGGGGCCCAGGTGAGAGCGGAAGGGAAGGTTCAGAGACGCTGAGGGGCCTGCCTGAGGCCACACAGCTGGTCAGACAGAGGGCTGAGACCTGACAGCAGGTCTTCCCACTCCGATCCCAGGGCTCTATCGCCCGCATCCTTGTGTGAATAAGACACGTGGCCAGATGTCAACTAGAGGTGGCAGGCACAACTACCAGAGTTCAGTTTTTCTACAGTAAGAGAGTTAGGAAGTCACATCGGAAGGTGAACTGTCCAAAAGGGGACCTTCTCGCTGGTGACTGTCTCTTTTCCCACAAAGGAGCCTGACTCATGTGCCTACCTTCTGCCCCAGTGGCCTCTCTGAAGTCTGTTTCCTTTGTCTGAGTGTCCAGCCCCCACCAGAGGGGACATTTATTGTTTTGTCACCTACAGGTTGTTTTCCCTTTCTTGGCAGCAGGTCTCTGAATTCCTCTGGGGAATCTTCCGCTCTTCCATGAGTCAGCATACACGGCGTGCTACTGATTGTACTGCAGTTCCTGGGCTGTCCCTGAATGACCTGGCCATTGACCCAAAATGAACCAATGAGACTTCTGCTTAAACATTTTCTTTTACCTGAAATCACTGAGCCGATCTGTTGGATACGGCAGGAAGCTGTGGCCGCCACCACACCAGACAACACCCTGCCTGGCCAATAAGTGGAGAAAGGCAGGTCCTCGCTGACACTGTGGCCCCTAGATCCAGCCATACCTGAAGCCAAGAACCCTTAGGCTTCTCAGTTCCATTTAGCTAATCAATGTCCTCTTTGAATAATCCTTCTGGACGGAGTTTCTGTCATCTGTAAGTAAAACAGTTCTGACTAAAACAAGCTCTCAGGGCCAGGAAGTGGCAGCATTTGGATCAAAGCCCAGGATCTTAACCACTCTATTAAAATGGCATCATCTTCTGCTCTAATCTTGCCAGTTCCTAGCAGCAACCCACGCCCATCAATAATCCCAACAGCTGACATTTGCTCAGGACTTGACAGCCCAGAAACTGCTCTCACACACATCATCACTTTTTTACAAAAAGAAACTGATACACATCACATATAAAATTCACCTTTAAAGTGTACAATTCAGTGTTTTTTAGAATATTCTCAAGGTTGTACAAGCATGACCACTACCTAATGCTAGAACATTTTCATTCACTCCAAAATGACAGCCGGTACCCATTAGCAGTCTCCTTTCTGCCCTCTCCGCCGCCCCCCCCCCCCCCCCCCCCCCCCCCCCCCCTGGCAACCGCTAATCCTCTTTCTGTCTCTGTGGATTTGCCTCTTCCGGACACACATCATCACATTTAACTCCCAAACAGCCTCGCGAACTGGCCACTAGTGAGAGGAATACTGGACAAGCAGAGTGGCTACAATTGTGGATCCTGGTATCGTCTGTCCCACTTCAAGTCTTAGTTCTTTTTCTTTTTCTTTTTTAGGGCCACAACTGCAGCATATGGAGGTTCCCAGGCTATGGGTCGAATTGGAGTTGTAGCTGCCGGCCTACGCCATAGACACAGCAACATCAGATCCGAGCTGCCTCTGCAACCTGCACCACAGCTCACGGCAACAACAGATCCTTAACCCATTGAGCGAGGCCAGGGATCGAACCCACAACCTCATGGTTCCTAGTCAGATTCATTCCCACTGCCCTATGATATGGGAACTCCTTCAAGGATTAGTTCTAATGCTCATTGGCTGTGTGATCTTGGGCAAAGGACTTAACCTTTCTGAGCCTGGGTTTTTTCATGTGGACCATTTGACAAGCTTGAGATGGGGATTAAATGAGTCACTGCCTCTCAATGTTGAGCAGTCAGTGCTCCAGGAATGCCAGCTGTTTCTATTATCACCGTGCCCCCCACTGCGGCACCAGCCACTGATAAGGTAAACAGGCACAGAGGGGTTAAGGGGCATGCCCACGCCACACAGCACGGGGGGCTGGGCTCCAAGTCTCCTGACCGAGTCCTCTGCTGTTTCCAGTCTACAACACCGGCTGGGCCATTCCGCCACGAAAGCTCAGTCCTCCCCACACTCTGAGCCAACTTACTTCTGAAAAAAACCGAGGCTACTTGCCAGGCCATAAAGGACAAAGTGGGGAATCATGAAATCATCTGACTTTAGGGTGTTGCTGCCCCACACGGGCTGGCCTCCTGGCTTTGTCCTTGGGATCAGCCGACTCTGGCTGGTGGGTCCTGCCCTGATTTTTTTTTTTTTTTTGCCTTTTAGGGCTGCACCCACGGCATATGGAGGTTCCCAGGCTAGGGCTCTAATCGGAGCTACAGCTACTGGCCTAAGCCACAGTTACAACAATGCCAGATCTGAGCCGCATCTTCGACCTAGATGCAACACCATGTCCTTAACCCACTGAGCAAGGCCGGGGATCGAACCTGTGTCCTCATGGATGCTAGTCAGATTCATCTTCTCTGAGCCACGACAGGAACTCCTTTCCTTGTTTTTTGTTTTGTTTTGTTTTTGGGAAGCCTTGCTTTTAAGTTCTGGTAGAAATAAGAAAGTTGAGCCAGAACAGGAGACTGGAGGGAATGCAGGCTTTGGGCCAGGGAGCCCCATGATCCAGCTGTGGCGCAAACGTTCCCAGACAACATCACTTCGGGAAAGTGCCATCTGCGCTGAGGGACAACAGATGACAGCTAACATGCTCAGTGAACTGTCACAACAGATGTGACGAAGATGCTTTCATTCTTAATATGCAGATGGGGCAACCGAGGGTCAGAAACTTAGAGAGGTGGTGACACCAAGCTGTGTCCTGAAAAGGCCAAGCTGAGATGTGACTCAGGTCTGTCTGACCCCAGAAATCAAGGTCTGAAGCCCTGGCTTAGAACAGGGAACTCAAGTCACAGCCAAGTTCCTTACACACTGGCCCTCTGTCTGCAAAAGGGCAGCAGTGCACATTTCCTCCAAATGACGCTGCTCCACCAGCCCCCTTCTCTGGCCACAGCTGTCAGGCTCGGGGGTGGACTGTGACCCAGGATGCTGACAATCAGATGCTCTGTCCTGGGGACTGGAATTGGCACCCGGTGCCTCGACGCAGGAAAGGGAACCTCAACTTGGGGCTGAACGTGCTGTTTGGGGGATATGGGCCAGCAGGCCAGTGGAAGGAGCCGGTCCAGAAAGGCTGATGGGAAAAGGAGGCAGGCTCGATGGGAGCTGCCGGGCCTCCTGAGGGTCGTTCCGTTGCTGGCTCTGGGCCCCTGTGAGGCCAGCTACACTCCCAGCTCTGGGACCCACAGGGCACACCTGTATCTCACCTACCCCCACTTCTCCCTGCTGAGCTAGCTGAGTGGTGACTGCTCTGCAGGTGTCAGAAACATCCCTAGTTAGTGATCGCCCAGGTCACTCATCTCGGCCCCCTCTGCTCCTTCCTGGAGGTGTCAGGCAGGCAGGAAGCCTCTGAAAGCGAAATACAAGTAGGCCCCCATGCAAACCCTCAAAGCAAGAAAAGTTAGGCTAGCAACTTGTAAAACGTTCACCCAACATCTAGTCCCGAAAGGCCTGCTGCAACGCATCTGCGTACATCACCCTCGCATCTGGGAAACGGCGTGGATCTCATCATTCTCACACAGGACCTGCCTCCACTCGGTTCAGAGGCTCTGGACATTGCTGTTATCATCTTCCCTGCCTTTCTGCCCATGGTCAGCCCCCCTCCCGCCTACGCTGGCTCCTGCCACGTCCATTTTTAGGTGGAATCTCGGCATCTTTCATGGAGAGCCTCCTGTGTGCTGACATTCCATATACGTTTGCTGCCGACCAGAAGGAAAATACCATCTGTGTATGATACTGTTGGTTTCGTTGCATAGGGAACGCAAAACATTGACAATGAGTTCACTACATCTTAAGTAATTAGGTAACTGGTGTCGATTGCTATCTGTTATGCAATGGCTCTTGGCAGTTTGTAATGGAAGCATTTGAGATTGTTTAGCGGTACTGCCCAAATCGCTTAGAAGCACAGTATTAACTCCCACCCCCTTTAAAACACCCGAACATAGGCTCTGAAAATTCTGTATTTGACTTTCTTTCTTTCTTTCTGTCTGTCTGTCTGTCTGTCTGTCTGTCTGTCTGTCTTTTTAAGGCTGCACCTGCCGCATATGGAGGTTCCTAATGTAGGGGTTAAATCGGAGCTGCAGCTGCTGGTCTACACCACAGTCACAGCACCACCAGATCTGAGCTGCATCTGCGACCTACACCACAGCTCATGGCAATGCTGGATCCTTAACCCACTGAGGCCAGAGGTCGAACCTGTATCCTCATGGATACTAGACGAGTTCTTAACCCACTGAGCCACAATGGGAACTCCTCTATTTGCCATTTTCAGGAACGAATTAGGTTGGCCAAACCAAGGATGCCTGTGGTTAATATCACCTAACCTTTGGAGAGGAAAGGACAGGCACAGAGACAGTGCCTGGTATGAGGCAGGCCAGGGGCTGTTTTCTGACGGCCCCACAATGCCTTCTCTACATCTCGTTTCAGCTGTCCTCTCCACGTCGCAGACCCCACCCCTCTGGCTGAGAGGCGGAGTAGGAACCAGATAAGCCCAAAGGCCATCACATTCCTCACCCAAACTGACTGGCTTAGAGATGAGCCTATGAAACACAGCACTGTTTGCTAGGACTTCTGTGAAGTGACCTTTCACTCTTTTCTTGCTGAGTGTGAGCCCAGAGCATTGTGCAACCACATGGGATCTGAGGATAAAACCAACACCAGGGGGCTGGGAATGCAGAACAAGAGGAAGAAGCTGGGTTAAAGGACACAGTGGAAAACCCTGGATCAAGCTGCGCCTGAAGCCCCAAATTTCCTTCTTTCAGTTCACTCTGTTACACCAGCCCCCTAAATCCCCATTTACTCTGGCTAGTTTGAGTTGGGTTTCTTTCACCTAAAACCAAAGCATCTAACGGGTACACAGAGGAAAAGAACACAGTCATCTCAGGATAAGGCCTTATGTCAACCTGTGAGGTAATGTGAGCCTCTGACCCCGTGTCAGGGAGGAAGCTGAGCAAGTTTCCTTTCTTCTCCTGAGGCTTGTGTTTTCTAAAGGACTTTGTTATGTCATATCAGGTACTCTGACTTCTCATACAGACACACTTGCTTTGAGTTGCTGGCCTTGGTGATATCAGGGTGATGCTAGTGACCCACAGTTAGAGTTTTTTATCCTAGTGAGAATGGGTGCAAGTGGAGCTGTCCACACAGGCTCCCCATGAGATTTGAGGCACTCAGGGTGGTTCTTAATTCATTCCTTCTTTCATTTGCTCATTCATTTGCTTATTCATTCGTTCACCAAACACGGACTGGCTACACACAGTGGCCTTGAGTAAAACATCAAGGAGAGAGAGGATAATGAAAATGTGCTTCCTGCCCACGAGAGTCACAGCTTAGAAAGGGGGAGAGACAGACAGACAACCTCAACAGAGTGGGGACGGAGGGGTGCAGAGCTGTTGGGGTGCAGGAGAGGTGGCCCTCACTGGCCAGGGAACGAAGTCAGAGCCAGCTTCCCGGGGGCTGAGCGGAGCTGTGTGAGCCAGCACGGGGCTGGAGGGCACAGGAGCTGTTCATTAGGTAAGGACTACACGAAAAGGCCTCCGAGGAGAGCGCGAGCACGGTGCCCCCAGAGTAGGGCAGGCATTTTAGGAGCCGAGCGAGGAGCCTGATGGGGAGAGGAGGCCAAGGCCAGGCAACAGACAGGGCTCTTTCTTGAGAGCAGAATGGCCCCACGAGGTCTAAACACACTTAACAACTGAATTCCCCAGCAAACACGATTACACAAGTTCAAGATCTGCACTGCAAAGCCGATCAGAAATGATTTCCAGATTAGCCTTCATTCTAGAGCAGTCAATAAGAGCCTTTCTGTTTACTTGGAAAATACTGAATATCAGCAACATAGCACACTAATGATGTCCCCCAAATAACAGACACCATTTTTTTTTTTTTTTCAGGTATGTAATGCTCCACAAAGCTGTGTGTTACCCCTGCACAGGGCCAGGCTAATCTCCCCTATATTGTTCCAATTTTATTTTTATTTTTTGCTTTTTAAGGCTGCACCTGCAGCATATGGAGGTTCCCAGGCTAGGGGTCTAATAGGAGCTGTAGCCACCAGCCTTTGTCACAGCCACAGCAAGGCCAGATCCAAGCCATGCCTGCGACCTACACCACAGCTCACGGCAACGCCAGATCCTTTACCCGCTGAGCGAGGCCAGGGATTGAACCCGCATCTTCATGGATACTTATCAGGTTCGTTACCACTGAGACACAACGGGAACTCCCTGGGCATCATTTTTAAGCCTCGGAAATAAAAAAGAACACTGTGCATCCACCTAGGAGCGAGGGTGGAGGCTCTGAGGTCAAAGCAGGAGGTTAAGTCCAAACAGACTCTCTCCCACCCTGCAGCTCACTAGAGACACCAAATCCTTACCTGGAGGTCAAAGAATTTGCTGTAGCGCCGATAAATGGCCTCGGTGGAGCCGCTGGACCAGGTGACCCGGATGATGTAGACCTGCAGAGGGATGGAGGAGACAGGCGTTAACGCCGAGGGGACCGTGACATCTCCAGGATGCGCGGGCAAGGCAGTTCAGAGTCAGAAAAATCTCAGCTCTGCCCCTGACCAGCTGTGTGACTTCAGACAGGTTACTTGCCCTCCCTGAGCCTTAGGCTTCCTTCTCACTGCAAGGGCTGTAAGAACGCCCACCTCTGAGAGCTGTGCAAAGGAGTGTGTGCAACCAAGTATGGGAAGCGTTAATGCCCTGCTCGTCTCAGGAGATGCTATTATTTTCAGGATTTCTTGCTCCCCACTCAATTCCGAGGGCCACGGGGCTGGCTATTTTGTCAGTGTCATTCTCAAAACTTTGACTTTTGTCAGGAGTCAAGGCGACCTGCAGCTCTTAGCTCTCTCGTGTTTCTCGTAAGCTAAGCCATCATGCCATTTCCTCCAATTAGGGCCTGGGGGCTGTCATTTTCTCCCTCTGAGTGACAGTTTCTCCATCTACAAGCTGAACTAACAGCACGTCTTTCTGCTGTCTCCCAGGATACTCTGAGGATCTGAGAAGACGGAGGATGGGAAATTACTTTATAAAACACAGGACGGGGAGTTCCCGTCGTGGCTCAGCAGTTAACGAACCTGACTGGCATGCGTGAGGACGCAGGTTCGATCCCTGGCCTTGCTCAGTGGGTTAAGGATCCGGCGTTGCCGTGAGCTGTGGTGTAGGTTGCAGACGCGGCTCGGATGCTGCGCTGCTGTGGCTGTGGTGTAGGCTGGCGGCTACAGCTCCGATTGGACCCCTAGCCTGGGACCCTCCATATGCCAGGGTGTGGCCCTAAAAAAAAGAAAGATAAAAAACACAGGGCTGGAGTTCCCTGGTGGCCTAGTGGTTAAGGATTTGGTTGTCACTGCTGTGGCTCGAGTCACTGCTGTGGTGCAGGTTTGATCCCTGGTTCAGGAACTTCAGTGTGCCGCAGGCACAGCCAAACAAGCAAAAAACCACGGGGCCATGTCTCCAACCTCTGTCATGGTGCACACAGAAAGTGATACACTGATGACAAGTTTGGGCAAACCCAGGTGGCAACAGGTCAGAGCCTCCTGGCTGGGGACTCTGGTGGCCTTAGACACCACCTGGGCACTGAAGGGGTCAGCACACCCACTCCTGCCTTGCACAACTTACCTGGAGTTACAGGGTGATTCTGACACTTAAAACATATGTCGTGAAAGCTGTCTGGAAACAGGGAAATGCTATACAGACCTCTAGGTGTTGTTAGAGGCCAGGGGGGCACACAGGCAGGGCCCCTGCCTTCGTGAGCATAGGAAAACATGCATAAACGAAGATAAAAAATCACGCGGGCAGTGCACGCCTGCTATTTTTTTCCTAGTAACGATTAACCTTTCTTTCAACCAAAGTTGACTTTTCTCCTGGGAACCTCCTCCACCTCAACACAGTCCCTCAAATGCCATGGTGGGTACTGCTGTCAATGGTGATTGGTTGAGGAGAAAGCACATGACCTCGGGCCGGGTCAATCAGAGCCAGTAAGAGTCAGCCCTCAGATGGCCAACAATCACATAAAAAAAAATGCTCAATGTCACTGATTATTAGAGAAATGCAAATCAAAACTACCACGAGATAATACCTCACACCAGCCGGAATGGCCATCATTAATAAGTCCACAAACAAATGCTGGAGGCCGTGTGGAGAAAAGGGAACCCTCCTGCTCTGTTGGTGGGACTGTAAGCTGGTACAACCACTATGGAAAACAGTATGGAGGTACCTTAGAAAACTATACATAGAACTACCATATGACCCAGCAATCCCACTCCTGGGCATATATCTGGACAAAACTTTACTTGAAAAAGACACTTACACACGCATGTTCATTGCAGCACTATTCACAATAGCGAAGACATGGAAACAACCCAAATGTCCACGGACAGATGATTGGATTAGGAAGATGTGGCATAGATTCACGATGGAATACTACTCAGCCATAAAAAAGAATAAAATATTGCCACTTGCAGCAACATGGATGGAATCAGAGACCCTCGTACAGAGTGAAGTAAGTCAGAAGGAGAAAGACAAATACTGTATGATATCACTTATATCTGGAACCTAACAGA
Source organism: Catagonus wagneri (assembly GCA_004024745.2). Taxonomy (NCBI): domain Eukaryota; kingdom Metazoa; phylum Chordata; class Mammalia; order Artiodactyla; family Tayassuidae; genus Catagonus; species Catagonus wagneri. The sequence goes on along the minus strand of PVHT020000165.1, from coordinate 1,281,690 downwards.
CTGCACAAATGAACCTTTCTACAGAAAAGAAAATCACGGACTTGGAGAACAGACTTGTGGTTGCCAAGAGGGTGGGGGAAGGAGTGGGATGGTCTGGGAGTCTGGGGTTAACAGTTGTAGACTATTGCCTTTGGGATGGAAAAGCAAGGAGACCCTGCTGTATAGCACCAGGAACTATGTCTAATCACTTGTGACGAATCTATATATGTATGTGTAAATGGGTCACCATGCTGTGCAGTTGGAAAATTGACAGGAATCTGTAAACCAGCTATCATGGGGAAAAAAAAAAAAGGCAGCCCTGAGAAAGACAAGCTCTCTTTTCTTTGAGGTTGCTAGGCTGGAGGGATGTGGACCTGGAGCTGCTGAGGGCCATCTCATCATCACTTGGGAGGAAACTGCCTGAGAATGAGGCCAAGATCAGTAGATTCCTGAGGACACACAGTCTGACCCTTAGGTTGAACTCTGCCTGTAGTTCAGTCTACTCCTGGTCTGTCCAGTTTCCTGAGCTGGTATCTTGGGCCACACCCACATGCTGGGGTTATTTTTGAAGCCAGTTTAAGTTGGGCTTCTGACACATGTAATTTAGGTTTGACTGATGCAGGAAGGGGGGCAGGAGAAAGATCTCTGAAGCCTGAGGTCATCGCGGTGTACCTTGAAGGACATGCAGATTTAGACAGCAGGAGAGGAAGGGAGAGCCCGTGGGTGGTCGGAGTTGATGGTGGAGCGAACCAGTTCAGGGAGGGTGGGGGACGACACACGCCTGGCAGTGGTTTCCAAAGTGGTTTTAGACGGTCTCTTTCCAAATGAGTTCTTTTAGGATATTTTCATGCAAAGCAAAAAAAGAGGAGCAGTTATGGGGGCCCAGGGCCAGGTCCCCCACTTTGAACACCAAGGACTTACAAGGGAAGGTTCTCCAAGTGAGATGAGATGAAAAAGAAAAGGTAATGGAACCATAAAAAGACCCGGAATTGCCAAGGAATCCTGGGAGGTGGGGAGAGAAAAACAAAGCAGGAGGTATAACCTTCCCAGAAGTCAAACAATATTACAAAGCTACAGTAATCAAAACAGTGTGGTACTGGTATAAAACCCAGACATACAGATCAATGGAACAGAATAGAGAGCCCAGAAGTAAACCCAGACACCTACGGTCAAGTAATCTTCAACAAAGGAGACACGAATTTAAAATGAGAAAAAGTCTCTTCAGCAATTAGTGCTGGGAAAACTGGACAGCTGCATGTAAATCAATACAATTAGAACACACTCTCACACCATGTACAAAGATAAATTCAAAATGGCTTAAAGACTTAAAGATAAGACATACTGAAGTCTTAGAAGAGATAAAACTCCATAAAATTCCTAGAACACAGGCAAATAGAACATAGGCAAAACATTCTGTGGCATCAACCATACAGATGTTTTCTTAGGGCAGTCTCCCAAGGCAATAGAAATAAAACCAAAAATAAACAAATGGGACCTAATCAAACATACAAGCTTTTGCACAGCAAAGGAAACCATAACAAAACCAAAAAGACAACTTACAGAATGGGAGAAAATAGTTTCAAATGATGCAACTGACAAGGGCTTAATCTCTAAAATATACAAATAATTCACACAAGTCAGCAAAAAAATCAAACAACCCAACTGAGAAATGGACAGTGGACCTGAATAAACATTTCTCCAAAGAAGACATACAGATGGCCATCAGGCACATGAAAAAATGTTCAACACTGACACTATTAGAGAAATACAAATCAAAACTACAATGAGATACCACCTCACACTGGTTAGAAGTCAGTCTACAAATAACAAATGCTGGAGAGGGTGTGGAGAAAAGGGAACCCTCCTACACTGTTGGTGGGAATGTAAATTGGTACAACCACTATGGAAAACAGTATGGAGGTACCTCAGAAAACTAAATATAGAACTACCATGTGATCCAGCAATCCTACTCCTGGGCATATATCTGGACAAAACCACAGTTCACAATTCAGCAGCACTATTCACAAAAGCCAAGACATGGAAACAACCTAAATGTCCATTGACAGATGAATGGATTAAGGTGTGGTACATATACCTAACGGAACAGTACTCAGCCATGTAAATGAACGAAATAATGCTATTTGCAGCAGCATGGAGGCAACCAGATTTTCATACTAAGTGAAATGGGTCAGAAAGAGAAAGACAAATAACATTTGATATCCCTTATATGTGGAATCTCAAATATGGCACAGATGAACCTACCTAGAACAGAAACAGACTCAGAGACATGGAGAACAGACTTGCGGTTGCCAAGGGCGAGAGGGAGGGAGTGGGATGGACGGGGAGTTTGGGGTTAGTAGATGCAAACTTTTACATTTAGAATGGACAGACAGCAAGATCCTACCGTACTGCATAGGGAGCTATAGCTAATCTCCTGGGATAGACCAGGATGGAAAATAATACATAAAAAAACGAATCTATATATATGCATGACTGAGTCGCTTTGCTGTACAGCAGAAATTGGCGCAACATTGTAAATCAACTACACTTTCATTTAAAAAGTGATCTAGAAGTTAAAAAAAAAATGGAAAAGCAAGTCAGGACAAGATGGCAGGTGCCCTTGAAAGCACAATTAAGGGGTTTACCAGGAACCACCTCTCCAAACCCAACTCGGATTTCATTTCAGTAAAGCATGGCAGGGAGGAAGGAACTTAGGCTCCAGACTCCCACAAATTCCCTTCCCTTCCCTTCCGGTAAGGTCTAGGTAGGCCCCCAAAGCCTGCAGTGGTAACGCACGAGGCGGTGGTAGGGGTGGGTGTCCTCGGGAGGGGACGCCCAGCTGAGGAAGCAACCTTTGAACGGAGAGCTGGAGGGTAAGGAGCTGGCTGGGAGAGGACCCGAGGAAAGCGTATTCCAGGCAGAAAGAAAAGTGCAAGTGAAGATGCGCAGACTGGAAAATGCTTGGCGTGTCCGAGGAACAGGAAGACCACTGTGGCAGAACAGAGCTGGGGGGCAGGGGACGTGGCCGGGAGGCGGACGGCAGCTGCATCACGAGGGGCTTGCAGGGGACTTTATTCTACTGAAGTTTTGAAGGGGGGGGTGGGGGGGTGGCATGTGACATAATTTATGTTTTTAAAAAGATATCTACCTATCTATAGATAAATATCTGGTCGCTGTGTGGAAAATGGTTTTGGAAAAGGGGCAGGGAAACTAGTAAGGAGGCTTTTCCCCAACTGAAAGGGACCACAGAACTCAGCCAAGCCAATGGCCCCACTTTCCAGATGGGTAAATTGAGGCCCAGAAAATACCTTACCAAAAGTTCCCATCCTGGGGGATGTTTAAGCAAAGTTTAGATGACTACTGGTCAAGGACAATGCCAATGTGGATTAAAAAAAAAGAAAAAAGTCATCAGATTGCAAACACTCATAAATAGGAAAAAAAATATTCTGCTTACACAATTCATTCTCAATCTATCATTTACACTTGTAAAAGTTCTGTCCTGTGATATAAGCCCCGCTGCAGCAGATCTAATTGGTTTATTGGAATCGACCTCTAAAGACAATGTGATATCTGCATTTTTAGGCAGAGAGCTAAGGTTCTAATGAGACTTGTCCTAATGCAGGGCTTTGACCTTGCCCAGGGCTTGGGCGCTGGTAAAAAGAGCCCCCACACTGGGTTCTGATGCCAGCCCCGCTGTTGGGTGAGATACTCAAGGTGCCCGTCTCTCCGGTCAGGTGTCCTTCTCTCTAAATGGGGACAAGCAGTCTCCCTTGAGGATTCAGTGCAGCAGCTAAGGTGCACTGGGCCCTGCCCCCTGCCTGGCGCACGTGAGCTGTGCAGTCAGCTTTTCCCTCACGGCAGGTGTGCAGCACTCCCGCTCCCCTCTCCTTCTGGTAACAGCACCTGCTTTCCCTAGGAGGGTCACCGCTCTTCCTCTCCTCGTCTTTGTGATGGGGAGTGGTCACGTGTCCCAGGCCTGGCCACTCCGAGAACCACTGGTCCCTGGTCACCACGGTGGTTCAGGGATGGGTACGCTGCCCAAGCCAGGCTGACGAGACTTAATTCTGGACCTTCTAATAGCACAATCAGGAAAGAGACCCTTTCCCCCACTGCTAGTGGCAGGCCGGGAGAAGTCCCCACCGTGATGAACTCCACACACATGTAGAAAGCACAGAAACAAGCAGAACTTAGAAGGGAGCCAAGTCTTGTGATATTGTTTGAACCCTTGGATCCAGCACCCGGGACATTCCACAAGCCGAACTCTTCACATTCTTGCTGAAGTTAGCTTGAGTTAGTTTCTGTTACTTGCAACCAAAGCAATCCTAACACATTCAACCTTGGCTTTTAGATTATATCCCTAACCTGGTTAATACTTAAGTGGCCTGGTATTAAAGAATGAAAAGCAGACTTTTTCTTAACATTATCCACAATAGCCAAAAGCTGGAAACAATCCAAAAGGCAGAAACAATCCACTGATGGATGAATAGGCAAAACGTCGTGTATACACACAGCAGTATATTATTCAGCCTTAAAAAAGGAAATTCTGACTCATGCCACAACATGGATGACCTCTGAGGACATTATGCTAAGTGTAATAAGCCAGTCACAAAAAGACACATACTGTGTGACTCTACTTACACGAGGTACTTAGAATAGTCAAATTCATCGAGACAGGAAGTACAACAGTGTCTGGGAGAAGGGGGGTGGTGAGTTACTGTTTAATGAGTATGGAGGTTCAGTATGGGACAATGAAAGGAGCTCTGAGGAGTTCCCTGGTGGCCTAGCAGGTTAAGGACCTGGTGTCACTGCTGCAGTATGGGTTCGATCCCTGGCCTGGAAATTTCTGTATACCTTGGGTGCAGTTTAAAAAGAGAAAATGTTGGAGATGGTGGGAATGGCTGCACAACAGTTCAAATGTACTTAATGCTACTGAACTTTTTTCCTTTAAAATGGTTGATAGAGTTCCTGCTGTGGCACAGTGGGGTAAAAATCTGGCTGCGGCAGCTTAGGTCACTGCAGGGGCATGGGTTCAATACCCTGGCCTGGCGCAGTGGGCCAAGAGATCTGGCTGTGGTGCAGATCTTGGCTAGGCTTGGATTCGTTCCCTGGCTCAGTAACTTCTATATGCCGCAGGTGTGGCCATAAATAAAAATATAAATCAATCAATAAACAAAAAATATAAATAAAAGGGTTGAAACAGTAAATCTTATACATACTTTTTATCACCATTTAAAAAATAATTTTTTTTTTTTTTAAAAAGCAGATACCCTGTAGAGATTTACTTAGTACATATCATGCTCCCTGGAAACAAACACTACAGCCCTTTTTTTTTTTTTTTGGTCTTTTTAGGGCCGCACCAGCAGCCATCCTGGGCTAGGGGTTGAATGCGAGCTGTAGCTGCCAGCCACAGCCACAGTAACCTGGAATCCTAGCCATATCTGCGACCTGCACCACAGCTCACAGCAAAGCGGATCTTTAACCCATGGATCAAGGCCAGGGATCCAAGCCGTGTCCTCATGGATACAAACTGGGTCCGTTACTGCTGAGTCACAACAGGAACTCCCTATAGCTTTTTCCATAGTGTAGCCCTCAAAACACATACCACATATCTGAAAAAGAACTTCTACCCAGAATATACTAAAACAAAACAAAACAAACTCTCCTCAGCAGTAAGGAAACAATCTGATTACACAATGCACAAAAGATCTAAACAGACACTTCATCCAAGAGGGTAGACGGATGGCAAATAAGTACATGAGAAGATGTTCAGCATCATGAGCCACTAGAGAAAAGACAAATTAAAGCCATGATGAGGTTTTACTACGCATCCATCAGAATAGCTAAAATAGCCAGAATGAAAAATACGGACAAAGACAAGTGCTGACGAAAATGTGGGGGGAACTCTCAGATATTGCTGGTGGGAAAGGAAAATGGCGCGGCCACTCTGGGAAGATCCTTGATAGATGCTGAACCACCGGGTGAAAGGTTGTTGGAGAAAAGGAGAGTCACGTGGTGCCAAGATCTCTCCCAGGGGTTCCTTTCCCTGCAAAGGGGAATAAGTCCCTTTCTAATGGAGCCATCTGGCGATCACACCTGCAACAGGTGATCAAGCCTGGCATCACCAATAGAGGGATAGACGCTGTGTGGGCCCCGAGGTAACAGGAATGCAATAGGAAGTAGACAAAACTTTCTGTCGCTAATATATTTAACCTGAATCTTAAGCTTCTTGACCCAAGTTCCAATTCATGGGAAGGAGAGGAGGGAGAGGAATGAGCTAAATGACATTGTAAGGAAACGATCCGGCAAATCCAGAATGTGGGATGTTCTACGGGTCTACTCACGGGGCATAGCTCGAATGCTACCTCCTCCAGAAAGCCCTCCCTGATTGCTCCCACCACACCAGTAGGAGCTTGAGTCTCCCTGGTGTTGTGTGTCTCCTTGGCACCCACTTCCCCGTCACAAAGTCAATGACACTTTACAGCCGTGGCTGAGAGCAGGAACCGTGACTGTCTTGGACAGATACTGAAGGCTGCGTGCCCAGCGCTCAGCACAATGGAAAATCTATCCTTCGTGAAAAAATGAGGAAGGAGACGGCAGGGGGTCAAGCCCTCTCTGGCCCCTGTCCTGCTTCACCACAACCCCTTGCTGACCCCTCCGCCAGGAGCAGCTGGGACTTCCTCCGGGGATGAGGAAGCGCGGCAGGCTCCCCCACAGGAGCCCTTAAACTGGAATGAGCTACCAGCAAAACCCTTCATTACACAACCTCGGCGGCAGGGTTTGCGTGATGCACAAAGTCGAGACTCCCTAGGCCTGGGTTTCCCATGGGGGCTCAGTGTCACCAGGACCAGAAGTCCTGGGTTTCTTCACTTCCTCCAAGTCAGTGGGGAGATGAACCAGTGGCGAAGTGCAGGCGGTGGGGTGGGTCTGAGCCACGCTGTGCGCTTGGGGTCCAGGTGGGCAGATGACGGGGCTTTGGTCTCCCACAAGTCCCCACAAGCTTGCAGGCCAGGCTAACACCCCCTTCATTGTCCTCGGGAGGGATGGTGGCTCAGAAGTGCGGTGACTTGCCTGAGGTCACAAGCAAGGACTCTGACCCAGGTTACTTCTAACGCTCCTGGCCTTGTTGTGCTTGGGGATCACGCCTCTGGCCGGGGCCAGAGCTGGACAGGAGAGATGCCTGCTCATTCTTCTTCTTCCTCAGTGTCTGCCGGGAGACTTTTGAGTTCAGGACTTAAAGAGGGCCCAGATTCACCCTCTGTCTCCATCCTGACTAGCTGCGTGGTCTTGGAAAGTGGCTTTTTCCTCTCTGTGACTCAGCTTCCCCTTCTGTAAAAGCCAGGGATGGGAACAGCATCAACCTCAAGGTTGGGGTGATGATTAGGTGAGAAAATGTGTGGGGAGCACTTAGCAAGGGGCCTGGCACGTGGAAGGTTCCTTAAGGAGAAGCCATCATCATCATCACTGTGAGTTAACACAGGGACAGAAAGCTGAGCGGACCCGGTCCCTGCTCGCGCTTCCCACGGCCCACCCTCTGGTCCCCATCCAGCCCTGGGCATCTCCCCAGGGCCCTCCCACTTCCACTGTCTCCTCCGGGCCCCACAGGGGAGCAAAGGGACTGCGCCTCCACTCCTGGGAACACTGGCCAGGCTGGAGCCGGGGGCACAGGTCTCCTACCTGCCAGCTGAGTCAGGGCCCCGCCCCCTCGCACCCCAACCCCTGGGCCTCAGCCTGAGTGGCGCTCTCTGTCTGGCCCAAATGCTGGGTCAACAAAGACCTATGAGCCGGCTTGGTGCCAGGTTTTAGTGACCCTGGCCTTCCCTCCTCCATCGGGGCTGAGGACCGTCCCAGGGAGTCCCAGGCCAGTCCCGCTTTCCGGGAGCTGCCATAAAGAGGACAAGAAACCCAACCTGCTCACAGATAGCATTAGGTGTTCTGTGACCTGGGGCCACAGTGATCCCTGGCCTCTCAGGTCCACCCTGTACCAGGGCCTCCAGAAACCGCTCTTTTAAAACTCAGCTTTTAGAAGACAGAAAAGAGAAAAAGCCCCCTGGCGGATGCCAAGAGTCCACCTGTGGACCCCCACCCCCACTCCCGTGAAGCGTCCCATCTGTCCCACCTCGTGACCACAGCTGTTGGCCCAGGGACAGTTGGTTTCTCTGAAATCAGACTTGAATATGTTGGCTCCCTCCGAGAGGACGGCTGTAGTCCAAGCCACCTCCACAGTTTGTGACTGACACCTGGTCTGCAGAGAGGGATAAAAAGCGAAGGGGCGCAGAGGGGAGGCTCCCTCCCACACTCCAGATCCTGCTTCGGGGGCCTGGCCGCCTGCAGCCTCTATGATGCGTGACAGGGGTCTGGCCTTCTGGTTACGTCCCCTCTTGGCATGAAGAAGCTTGGTGCGCAACTGAAAGAATTCTGTGATGTGCAGGGGAAAGTTCAGGCATTATCTTGGGTAAAAGAACAATGTAATCTCAATCTCAAAAAATTATGAGGAGTTCCCGTCTTGGCTCAGTGGTTAATGAATCCGACTAGGAACCATGAGGTTGAGGGTTCGATCCCTGGCCTTGCTCAGTGGGTTAAGGATCTTGCATTGCCGTGAGCTGTGGTGTAGGTCGCAGACATGGCTCGGATCCCGTGTTGCTGTGGCTGTGGCGTAGGCCGGCGGCTACAGCTCTGATCAAACCCCTAGCCTGGAAACTGCCATATGCCACAGGTGTGGCCCTAAAAAAAGACAAAAAAAATTATGAATACTGCGCATGTGTCTGCTCGTGTATATTTTATTTGTGCTAGTTACATACCATTTCCCAGGGGAAACAGCGCTGGGGTCCTGCAAGCCTCCGGTCACATTTTCATCCAGTGATCAATATACAACCTCACTGCATGCTTCTGTTTAAAGACATCTTATTTAACATATATTGTTGACCCATTAACCTTGAACTCATGGTTCACTACAACTCACGCCTGGATGAAGCTTCCCTAATATTCTCTCCAACAGGCACATCCCAGCCTTCCTGAGCTGAGGAACACTAGGCGGCCTGTGGCACTATGCTGGAAGGCCACTGTAAGCAGTGAAATGGCCAAGAAAAAGAACAAAAATACAAAGAGACTGTGGCACTAAAGAGACAAGAAAAAGACACGTGTTTAGAGCGCAAGAGCTGGAACAAGAAGGCAGAGGTCGCCTTGTTCAGCCCCAGATGGGAACGTGCTCATCAGGCCATATGCATGCCCACGTCTGCAAGCGACCAGGAAAGCCCTGCGAGTGCTGATATTACATTAGAAACAAATTTTAGCAAGTAGGTAAATTCCCAAATACGGAATCTGCAACTAATGTGGATTTACTATATTGTATACAAATGTGGATGTTTGTCCATAAACCACTGATACACACACACGATATATATATGTGGTTTATATGTATGTATACATATAAATTTATATGTATGTATGTATTATATGTATATATGTGTATTTTATGTATATTCATATTAAATACATATATTATATATTACACACATACACATTACAATTATATACATATGATAAATGTGTATATATTACATTATATATAATATACATGTTATATGTATATATGTATTATTTGTGTATATATGTATTGTATGTATTTATATTTATATATGTATATAATGTATGTATATGTATTATATGTATATTATAGCCATACAATACATGCATATTATGTATATATATACATGTATTGTATGGATATAATATACATATACATATATACATGTATTATACGTGTATATATGTATATATATTTATGTACATGGTTTGCTCTGGGTTGTTAGGAATATGTGGGACTTCAAAAATCCTCTTCTTTAAACTTTCTTGTATTCTCCAGATTATCTACAGTGCATTTCCTCTTATAATCAGAAAAAAAGTCACTTTTCTAGGAGGACAGGAAGAAGCATATTCATGGCACGCATTCTTGTCTGGAACTCCAAGGCCGAATCTCATCTTCTCTAACTACCCGGTCTCAGCCCTAGGGCCATCCTTCTGGAACATCTTTCCAGATCATGGAGCACCTCCTGGGCGCAGGTACAGATGATGGCAGAGCAGGGAGAGTGGGGTGGGAGGAAGCTGGGGTCTTAGCCATGGGTGGGCAGCAGAGGGGTCTTAGCTCTGAGCTCACTCTGTGAGTTTGGGTAAGCCCTTTGCCTCTGAGCCTCGGTCTTCCTGGGTAAATGGGGATAAAGATGCTTGCCCTACTTATCTCATGGGCAAAGACTGAATTTTTTTACAGCTCCAGAAGTGGAATCTATATTTTTTAGAATCGCTGCTCATGGCTGGGAATTGAGGATGTTCCATAAATGCTTCCTAACTCCTCCGCAGTCACCTCCTTTGGCGACTTCACCCCCAGCGCGATGGGGTTGGGGCTCCCAGGGCCTGGAGGGACCCCATCAAGCACACAGAAATTTGCATTCCATTTCTAAGTGACAACAGCCAAGAGAGCAGGTCATCCATGAATGAAGGTTTAAACCAGAACCGAGATCAGAGGCCCTTGAAAAACTCCTGGAGCCAGGCCTGGGCACAGTGAGGCGTGCGCCAGAAAGCACGGAGAGCCTTGGCGCGCCCCAGGCCGCTCTGCTTAACTGACGCGCCCCCTGACCCTGCAGACGCACCAGACCGGACCCCTGCCTGTGGTCGCGGCTCTTGGAAAGGCCCTAGGACTCCATCAATACATGGTCCCCAGGGCAGGATGATATGAAACAGCTGTCGCCCTGCCTCCAAAGTGCTGTGATCTCATATGCTTTCATCATGTGAACTTAAAAACATGAGAAGGTGTTTTTGCCCCGTGAACAAAATCTCTGGGGCACGGCGGAATGTGCTCTAATCTCGCCTTGCTCTGCAAATCTACCTGGTGGGGTTTCAGGGGGCCGGCAAAGAACCTGGCTGAAGTTCCCAGCTGAAATACTTGGCCGATATTAATTAGAAGGGGTGGGCCTTCTGCACTGGTCACATGACAGAGTGATTCCATTTGGATCCAGGTTGCAGGGGCCAGAGGTCTGATTTGGGGGGAGGGTCTACGGAAGGATCTGGTCCAAGCTCTTATCGAAGTGACAGTCTCTCCTGAGATTGCTAGGCCTCAAGACACGCAGGAGCTGGGGCGCACCAGCTGGTTTTAGGTGATTCAGGACTCAGCCGCTAAACTGCAGGGAATCCCGCAGCGAGAAGGTCTCTGCCACTCTCCTCCCGCCCTGACGGGCTCCGAAAGTTGGCAACAGTGGCTTTTTAACACCCCTTCCAACACTTGCTGGTCTCATTTCCTGAAGAAGGGACAGAACCCCTCAGGGCAGGCAGTGCTTGCCAGGAAGAATTTTAACACACTGATTTTCTTTTTCCTTTGTATTTAGTTTCCTTCTATTTCTAGCAAGGGCCGCTGCTTTTCCATTTATGGTGGATGGCTAAAGTTTCCCTTTAAAAATACTTTAAATTAAAAAGTAAGTCAATTTGAAGAACAATACTGAATATATACCCACCACAAGGTGTTTGCAGCTACGCCAAACACTTGTGATGGTGTCGGTAGGAAGATCAAGAATGAGAGCAGAACTGTTTTAGCGGAATTCCTTGCCATTCTCACTCTATCTGGAGCTCTGTTGTTTAAGGCCAATGAGCCCACATTTCTCAAGTTGGAAGCCCTCTCCTGGCTCCACAGTTCTGGTAGAGAGCCTGGAATGACCTGGGAGCCCAAAGAAAACATCTCAAGACAGGGCACCAGTTGGGACGCAAGAAGTTGGGGCTGTTTTCCTCTAAGGGTTGTGAGAAAGGGCCATCGACAGGACAAGAGCTCTGCGATCCATTAGCAATGTCTGCCATGGACACGCGGGACTGGTGGGATGTGTGCGGCCCCCTGGTCAAGGGCAACCACTCCATTTTACAAATGTGGATTCAGAGGGACCAAGAGGTGTAGCAACTAGCTACGGGTGACACTAAGAGCTGCAGACTCTTTCCACTTCCATGGTAGTCGCCAAGTTTCCTTGCAAGTTCCTCATGCCCCCCTCCACCTGGGCCTCCGGCACAATGACTCCTCCACAAGATTTTAAACCTGGAGAATTCTTAGACAATTAGGCCAGCGGTCAAACTGGTCTGCACGAAGCCCCAGGAACCTGGTGAGATTGGGTGGGTCGCTGGGCTCTCCACCCTAGTTTCCACTAGGCAGTGCCACTTTTAGCAAGAGGGTGGAACCCGGCAGCCTGCAGGCCCAGTCGCCAGACTTTGCGGGTTTGCACGGCCACAAGGAAACCATCGGTGGAGCCTCTGGAGAAGGCCTGGGCTCCTCCACTGCCCACAGTCCTCCCTGGCCTGCTGCGAGCTGCTAGCTACCGTCCCTCATTTTATAGTTGGGATTATGAGGTCAGAGAGGGGAAGGGGCTTGCCAAGGCCACACAGCGAGCAGGGAGGAGAGCTGGAACCAGACCAAGGGCTCCTCTCAGGAGGAGCTGAGGACGTGGGGAGCTCCACTGCTTTCTCAGACCTGGGAAACGGCACAGCCCTTTTTAGATGGAGGGAAGAAAACCCCTGTCTCTCATGGCTTCTGCTCACAGACCACACAGTTTCTGCAGCAAGTCCTTAGACCAGGATAACTAAAGCTGGCCTGCACTGCAGCCAGAGCAACCTTCATTAAGTACAAAAGCACGCGCAGCCTTGAAATCAAGCAGGAGTGTTAGTTTCAAGATCTTGATGAACCCACTTCCCAAGACAAAGAGGATTCCAAGGAGTATATCCGAGGGTGCCCAAGAATCTATAAACCCTAGTTTAAGAAACCAACTTTAAAAGGTAAGTGTGCCGACCCTAAGAAAACTCCATCACTGGTTGGGTTTCTGGGATGGTGTTTCCTGGGAACAGCCTGGTAGTGACCGGCGGGCCTCCAGGTCCCCTCGCTGGCAATCTGCTGCCCCGGCTTAAGGTAGAGAGCGTGGGTGGGAGGAGAAAGAGAGAAGGGTGGAGGAGAGAGGGAGAGAGCGAGGAGAGGGCAGAGGCAGCTGGATGGGCTCCACCGGCTTAACTAATGGGAAACATGATTCTGCTGTTCCCCGTGGAGACCACGCATTCCCTTTGGTTCCGATCTGTCGGCTCCCCCCAGCTGCCTGCCCAACATCTGGCCTATGTAGGTCAGCACTCCCAGCCTCCATGTGGAATTGCAACACCCTGCAGCGTGTGTGATTTCCCAACACGCCAGAGCAGCATCGCCACCGGAAGTGCCGAGGAACGCGCATTCATCATTTTAAAGAAAAGCACATCGAGTTTTATCCTAGAGAAATGCCGCCAAGTGTCACGATGCCTTTGAGACCTAGGATGTCAGGGTAAGGCTGGACCGACACGAGGAGGGGTGCGCTGGGGAAGCCTGCCGCTAGGCGCTGGTCCAACAGCGTGTCCATGGTCATGCAACACCTGGAAGGAAGGTGGGGCCGCCCTCGGGGTGGGGAGGTGGAAACCCAGGCCTAGACGCCCCGTGCCACACCTGAGGTCATGCATTTGGGAAGCAGGTGGCTTCAGTTTCAAGCCTGGATCCTTCAGCCTCTGAAATCCCTTCTCTCCCGGCCCCAGGCTGGAGCTTTTCCTGTCCCAAGTCAGCATCAGGAACTGCCAAGCTCAGGCGCCACAGCAAGTGACACACTGGGGGTGGCCGGCTGCCAATTTTTCTTTTCTTTTTTTTCTCAACCTTTTTAATTAAGTGAATGCTTGGAATGTGGCCCAAATGCAAGTGCTGGCGGTGTCAGCAGCCGATGAGATGCTCTGGGTTTAGGGCTGGGTCCACAGGCACACAGTGACTGCACAGGTGGGCAGGAGAGCCTAGGTCTCAGAATGTACCTGTGGGCAGAGGGGTGCCAGGCCGGGAGGTGGGAGACAGGATCAGGCTCTCAAAAGCGAAAACTGAATCATGTCTCTGCTTCAAAGACTTCAGTTCATGCAGTTCATTCATTCATTCATTCAGCAAATACATGCAGTGCCTACTGTGTACCAGGCTCCGGGAGGGCTAGAAACACAAGAAAGTGAACGAGGAAGACGGAGCCCCCGCATATCTGGAGCTTTCAGCCTTGTCGAGGAGGACAACATAGGCACATTCGGGGCTTTAGGGGGCCTCCTCCCGCTGCCACCTCCTCTGGCCCCTCACATGTCACTGCCTCTTTGGGGGGACATCTCTCCTGTCAACTGCTTGGCAACTCTTCATTTCCCGGGTGTCAGCTCAGAGGTCGCCTCCTCCTGGAGGCCTTACTGGAGGTCACACGTCTGGGTCTGGTCCCCATCTGGGTTCCCACAGCCACCAGGACTGCCCTCACTCAGCACACATTCCTCTGGGTGTGTGGTTCTATTCATGTGACTGTCACCCCAGCCCCTGGGAGCCCTTGAGGTACAGGGGCCAGGTTTGTCTGCTTCACCAGTTTACCCGGTGCCTGGCGACACCGGGCTCATAGGAACTCCCTGTGGGAGACCAACAGGCGGACGGACAGGCAGGCAGACCAAACGCCGAAACAGGGCCACACAGGCATAAATCGAGGTGACCTCACCCCAGTCTCTCTCCGTCTGGGATAACAATGCTCTTGGAATGGCTGAGTGAACAGCTCAACTGCCAAGGGTGCTAGAAACAGAACCGGCTTTGTTACAGAGGAGAATGCAGGCATGCAGCCCAGCCCCGGGAGAAGAGTCCACTTTTCACCCCCAGACCTCTCTGGACAGACGATGGAGAACCAAGAGAACAGCACAGGGGCAAGCCCAGCTGCAGGTGGAAGCCGCGCCCCAGATCATGTGAGAGTCTAGGCGGCCCGAGGGAATCTTTCGGAGGTAAGGGAGCTGCTCTGCATCCAGTCTGCGGTGCGGGTACAGAACCTACGCAGGCACAAAAGCTCATGGAAGGCTATACCAAAAGAGAGAATTTTCCTGCACACATCTAAATTAAAAATTAAAAATAACAGTCACTCCTAAGGTCATTAAAAAACAAAATGCACCTTCTTTAGAGGACACAGAGGTGTGTCTTGGCTCTGTAGTTTACAACTGCCTTTGGACTCGGAGATGGCAGGCATCTCCGAGCCTCCATTTTTTCATCTGTAAAATGGACAGAATCGTCACACCTACTTCATAGGGCCGGCTAAGGAGTCAACAGGCTAATGCAGGGCAGAGGCTTGGCACATGGCCTGACTACAGGGAGCTTCAAGCGCAGTCACTGCTAACCCCTTATAGAAGACGAGGCACCAGAGTTCTAGGCTGAGTCTGGCTTCCCTGGGGCCAGGAGAAAAGTCAGGAATGTCACGCTGTGAAACCCAATGGACTGCCCCTCTTTGTGTATGCCCGCTCCCACAGGCTCTCCCCCCCCCCAGCCCACCCTTCCCTCAGGGCCAGAGTCTCATCCAGATGCTGCACAGCACGACCCACTTCCAGCGCTGGCCGGCCCAGCACTTCCGCTCTTCTAGATGGAGACTCGGAGCTGGTGGAAACACCCGCTGGCCCGGGCGTGCATGGCCAGCCCAGGCCTCTGGCTGCCAGCTCACGGCCTTGCACACATCTGGCCCGAAGCGGCACGGGAACTTTCCAATGGCAAGCAGAGGTGCTGGCAGCTGGAGCCCAGGCTCGGCCGAAACCAACCTGAAGGCTAGCTTTCTAGGAAAGGCTCCAGGGCAGGCACTCAGGGCTCCTGGAGATCTCCCAGGCTGCCGGGGGAGCCCGGGGCATTGCAGGAAACGGGGCCGAGAGATTTAAAGTCAGGGCGTCTCCTGTGTTAGCAGGGCTGCCTAGGGAGAGGGGACAGCCAGCAAGAGCACCCACTCTGTGCAAGGCATTAAGGTAAGAGGAATAAGGCTGTCTGAGTCATGAAAAAGAATCCAAATGGGCCACATTTATTGGGCCGATTAGGCATTACACGAAGTACTTCACTGATGCTAAGTCACAGGGTCTGAAGACTCAGAAAGGGCAACTGGCTCACACAGGTCACACAATCAGCATGTGACTGAGCTAAGATCTGGGCTGTGGGACATGGTGGGAAAAGCCCAGGAAAGGGCCCAGCACAGTGCCTGGCGCACAGGAGGTAATCAACAGAGAAGACAGCAACAGAATCACCTCACAGGCCACAGGCCCCCTAAGAAGCACCTTACAGCTGCTCTTGGAGCACGGAGGGCTAATTCTGTTGGTGGAGATTGGAGGGACCTTCCAGACAGAAAAAACAACTGCTCTGGGTCTTGAGGGATGAGTAGGAGTTCTCCAGCTAAGGATGGATATTAACGGGTTCTTGCAAAAGCCCCCGCACACTCTGCTCTCAGGAACCCCATGGAGTGAGGCTCATTATCCGTCCCATTGCACAGCACTGTAAACTGACAATCAGAGAGGCTAGGGGGCTGGTCCAAAGCCACATGGCTGCTTAAGCAGGCTGCCAGAATTCGAACCCAGCTTTGTTTGACTCCAGAATGCCTCTTCCAGCCTCCCAACCAAAGCCACAGACACTGCAGCAGAAAACTGCAGCAGCTCTCTAAACCAAAACAAGAAACGTGGGGACCCCCAGGCAGTGTCTTGGTGAGTCTCAGTCTACAGCTGCCAGCTCTGGGCCAGGGGGCCCAAGAGAATGCTGCTCGCTCCCCAGCCACGCCGCATGGAACAGGCAGCCCAGTCTCAAGACAGCAGCCATGCAAAAAGCACAGCCTCGCAGTGGGACCTGGTTTTCAATCCTAGCGACACCACTTTCCTTGAGCGAGCTATTCAGGAGCTTCAGTTTCCCCATATGATACATGGAGATGCTAATACAGTCAGCCCTTGGTGTCCATAGATTTAACCAAGCTCAGATTGAAATTTTTTTAATTCCAGAATCTTCCAAAAAGCAAAACTTGAATTTGCTGTGTGCTGGCAACTATTTACATAACATTTATATTATATTTACCACTATCTACATGGCATTTACATTGTATTAGGTAGTATAAGCAATCTACAGATGATTTACAGTATTCCAGAGGGCGCGCAAAGGTTATATGCAAATACCAAGCCACTATACATAAGGGACCTGAGCACTCATGGATTCTGGTATCCATAAGAGATACTGGAACCAAAGCCCCACAGATACCAAGGGATCCTGGAATAGTATTACCTGTCTCCTAAGGCTGTTACTGAAAAGTGTAAATGGGACAATGTCTGTTAAATGCCTAGCAGAGTGGCAGCTCTTAACGGTCCCCCCTTCTTGTAAACAAAGCGGGTTCCTTACGCCCAAATCAAACCCAGATCATTAGGTTGAACTAAGTGAAACTGTACTTGTTAAGTCAAAAATTGACAATTTCATAAGGTTCAACCCAACAGCATCCCAAGGGGTTAGAGGATCCCATCTCTGCCCGCTGGGCCAGACTGAGAATTCGTTACTTTTCTATGTGTTCTATGTGTTGACTATGTGTCATATACTGGGACGCCTCCTCCATTTACAGATGAAGAAGATACTGAGGTTCCGAGAGGTTAAGTAGCCCAACCCAAACCCCACAGGTAGAAAGTGACCAAGTAGGGATTCACACCCAGGTCTGGCTATAAAGCCAGTGTCTTAACCACCATGACACAATGCTTAGCCTGGTACCACCAAGAGGTCACCACAAGGAATCTGATTCTGTCTTCACCCTAGACTCATAGGACCTGGGGACTGAAGGGTGCCAGGAAGTCATGGTTTCATTCAGGGAACATGCTAGGCACCTATTCTGGTGGAGCCCTGGACTATGGGGGACTTGGGACCTGGTGAGAGAGAAGACAAGTTAAGATTCAACTAGACCCAAGACAAGTTAAGATTCAACTAGAGCACTGAGATGGGCTTGGTCCACTAGGAACGTCAGCATCAAAGCTGCGTGTCCTCACTGGGTGAAAGGCAGAAAGAGGTTAACTATTACGGTCTGGGACACTCCCTAAACAACCGCCCCCTCCCCTAAAGTGCAGCTTCACCTTCTTGTCCCAGTGGGCTTGGGGACATGAAGAAGGAGGAGAAAAGAACTAGATGAGAATGCAGAGGGGCTGAGCTTGCAAACTCTGGGGACAGCCACCTATTAGGAGTATCATAAGGGCAGCAGGGATTCCTGCCCCAGATTAGATTGGGGCTGCATGAGTGGGTTCCAAATTTAGCACAGCTAAGGAGTCTTTTTCACACATGAAATCATATGTGGTTCTCAATCGTCAGGTTCTGTGGGTTACCCCTGTGCTCACGCCCTGCTGGGCTCCTCCACAGACTAATCCCCCTAGCCTCGTGTGACCTGTGTAGACTTTTCTGCCAGTCTCCTGTGCTTTATTTTTTTTTTTCATTTTGATTTTTGGCCACTCCCGAGGCATGCAGAAGTTCCCGGGCCAAGGATTGAACCTGCGCCACAGCAGCGATCCAAGCCCAAGCCTCTGCAGCGACGACGCTGGATCCTTCATCTGCTGCACCACAAGGGAATTCCACCCTCTGGTGCTTTAGATACAGGTCTATGAGACAGGAAAAAAGGGAGCAAAGGAAGCAGGGTCCCTTCCTTGTCCCTCCCTTCAGGAAGCTTTCCTGACTTCGCCACCCTACACTGTTCCCTCTCCTCCAGAGAAACCCAGGATTAAAACATGGAAATACAATACAATGTAAAACAATGTAATTGCTCACCACTGCCAATGGTTTCAATGCGTAGCCTAAGAGGCTACACTGTATTACTGTTCCACTGGTGGAAAGTAAGACCCAGGGACGTGAAGTAACCTGTTCCATCCAGCTGGTAATAAAGTCTGATGGCAGATCGGAGGTCTTAACAACCATCTATGTTTCTACCACCAGAGATGAAGCTTTGGGCATATTTTTTCCCAGATCCTTTTTCTATACATTGAAGTGGTTCATGAAATTGAGATCACATTGCACAAATGATGTGTTTTTTCCACTTGCGTTATGTGGCGAGCATTTCCCCATTTCATGAAACAGTCTTGGCACAAACCATTTTTAAAGGCTTCTTAACAGGAAGGCTGTAAGGCTACATATCATTTATTTAATCCTGCCTCCAATGATGAACATGTAGGCTAGTTTCAATATTCAGTATTAATTGCCACGCTGCTACATATCCAAATATATAAGCCTTTAGAGAAAACAGCTTTTAGATCTTAGGGTTGCAACCTGGACTAGTCCATTTAGAGTAGGTTTGTAGAGAGTGCTCATTCCGGACCACCTGTGCTCTATCATTCGCGGTTGCTTATTAAAAATGCACATCACTAGTCAGGAAATGGTGGTGATCATGATGGCAAAGATAATTTAATACTTAGAGGCAACTATTTATTCAGGATTTTTATGTGCCAGGCACTGCTCTAAACCCTTTACATGGAAAAACTCACAGTAGGTACTATGCTTACACTCATTTTACAGGTGAAGAAACTGAGGCACAGGGAAGTTAAGTCACTTACTAAGGTCACACATTCTGCCGGTTATTGACAAATCCATGCCATCTGGGTCCCAAGCACAACATCTGAAACGTCCACCCAGAAATCTTTCACCATCTGTGTGTGTGTGCGTGTGTGTGTGCGTGCGTGTGTGTGCGCACCATGGAGCCATTAGGCAGCCCGATGAAATCTATAGTCCCCCTCTCAAAATGGTTTAAAAATGACTAAAATAAAGCATATAGCATTTCAAATGAAACTAACACTAAATTGAAATAAAAAGGTTAAAAAAATTATACTATACGTACACTTTAATAATAGAATAAATAACAAAGCTAGCAGCGGGTCAAATAAGGGCACAATTCTGAACCAGTGATGAGTAAAAACGATCCGTTAAGTCCATGCAACAAGTGAAAAGTGACATGAAAATATCAGTGAATTTCTACTGGTGACAAAGTCACAGGTGTTACGAAGGCCACTGAGGGCCGCTGCCTTCATTCATAGTGGAAGACAACACCAAATTGTTGCTGGAGATTCGTAAGAATAAAAATGTACTCTTTCCCCTTCCAAGTTCAAGGACCCTCTGAATTCCGCCCATTTTTAAGGACTTCTGTGTTAATTGTCGGGTCTCCCTGTCCCAGACCACCCATCTCCTTTTTTATTTTATTTTTTATTGGCTGTGCCTGTGGCATGCAAAAGTTCTTGGGGCCAGACAGCAAACCCGAGCCACAGCAGTGACAACGCTGCTGAATCCTTAACCACCACTAAACCACCAGGAAGCTACCCATCTCCTGTGGACCCCAGCTCAGAGCGCCACCCCTCTGTCCTAGCAGGACTGGGCAGGCCAGGCCTCAGACCCCTGCCCTATTCCCACAGCCCCACACCAGGCCTACCATAGCCCCGATGCTTCGGTGACGTGTCCCAAACAGATGGTGACCTCTGTGAGGACAAGGCTGTCCGGTCATCTTAGCCTCTCTTCGGCTTGGGGCCAGGCCTGGCCCAGAGCAGACGATAAATCCACATCTGTGCAACTGACTGGCAGCCAAGGGCGGCCTGAAGCCGCAGGCTGCTGATTCACACCTTGGCTGGGGAGCGGGAAATGGTGACATCACAGTGTGGGTTTCTGGCTTTCTTTGCTAGTGCGGCAGGCAGGGGGGGTCCGTGCAATTCTGCTTAATTAAGCAGAACAGAAAAGAGTAGCCTTATGTGCTGTAAGGCAAAGTTTCCCTTCGAGGCTGGGAGATGAGTTGACTACACCCTTCTTTACATTCAATGTTAGATAATGAAGCTGAGTATGATCCTGGGCAAAGTACTACATCTTTCTAAGCCTCACTTTCCATATCTGGGAGATGGGAGATGGGCTAACAACAGTAACTACGTAGCCGACATCGACTGTTTCCACCTGTCCAGGCTCCAGGTTCTCTTCTTCCATCAACAGTGCCCTAAATCTCCTACAACTACTGGCAATTTCAGTGGGACTGTCCATCAAGGTGCCCTGCCCTTGCCTGGCCAAAGGATGGTCAGGTGACCTGGCTGGGCCAGGTGGAGTCTCTCTTCCTGGAACTGGACTCCACGAGTGGCCAAGTGGACTGAGGAATGGAGCAGCTGCTGCTTCCGGTGATACTCTGATGCCCACCAGCAGTTTCTACTCCCTGGAAGGCTCCAACTGGCCAAATCCTTCTGTGTCTAGGGGCCGAGCCTTCCCCTCAGTTCTGCCAGAGCCATCTTCCCAACACATTTCTTACAGCTTAACTTAGCTAAGTTTATTTCTGTCACTTGCAACCCAAGAATCCTAATACTTTTCTTACCAGGTGGAGCTGCTGCTCAGATTCAGCGACATAAAGCAAGAAAAGCCTTGAGCATACAATAAGCATTCAAATAAATGACAGCTATTCAATAACAACAACGGGAGTTCCCTTCGTGGCTCAGTGGTTAACAAATCCAACTAAGAACCATGAGGTTGCGGGTTTGACCCCTGGCCTTGCTCAGTGGGTTAAGGATCCGGCGTTGCCGTGAGCTGTGGTGAAGGTTGCAGACGCGGCTCGGATCCCACGTTGCTGTGGCTGCGGTGTAGGCCGGCGGCTACAGCTCCTGTTAGACCCCTAGCCTGGGAACCTCCACATGCCGCGGGTGCGGCCCTACATAAAAGGCAAAAAGACAACAACAATAATAATAAATGATGATTAGGTTTTGAGAGCAAAACAAATCTGGAACTATTCCATCGCTCCGAAATTTCAGAACTCCTACTGATTTTCAGAGCCCCTCTAATAGTCCCGCCCCCCCACTTCATCATCAGTCTGCACAGTCCTGTGCACCCGAAGGCTCTCCCTCCAGCCTCCCAGGCGCGCCTGTGTCCGCTCTCGCTACTCTCCTGTGAAAGGCCTCCCCACCTGCCCATCAGGACGGAGGAGTGTTGGAGCTCCCACCGCGGCTCGCGGAAATGAATCTGACTAGCATCCATGAGGACGCGGGTTCGATCCCTGGCCTGACTCAGTGAGTTAAGGATCCGACATTGCCGTGAGCTGTGGTGTAGCTCACAGATGTGGTTCGGATCCCGTGTTGCTGTGGCTGTGGTGTAGGCCGGCGGCCACAGCTCGGATTCAGCTCCTAGCCTGGGACCCTCCATATGCCACTGGTGAGGACCTAAACACACACATGTACACACAAAGGGAGTTCCTGTCGTGGCTCAGCAGAAACAAATCTGACTAGTATCCGTGAGGATGTGGGTGTGATCCCTGACTTCGTTCAGTGGGCTAAGGATCCAGCATTGCTGTGAGCTGTGGTGTAGGTCGCAAACGAGGCTCAGATCTGGCATTGCTCTGGCTATGATGTAAGTTGGAGGCTGCAGCTCCAATTTGACCCCTACCCCGGGAACTTCCATATGCTATGGGTGCGGCCCTAAAGAGCAAAAAAAAAGGGGGGCGGGGCAAGGGACTGTCCCTGAGTACCAGCTCCTCCCTACCACTCCAGAATTTTATCTTGGACAGCTCTGGTCCTGAGCCAGGGGTCAAGGCCTTCTTGAGGGTGGAGTCGAGGGTGGTCCTTTCTACTCTTTTATGGCTCTTGGCCTAGTCAGGAGCCCCCAGATCCCTGGGGCCCCCACCCACCCATTAGGCTCCATCTCTGTCAATCAAATCTTTCCTGCTTTTTTCAAACACGCCACATGCTTCGCTTCCAGCTTCCCTGCTCTCCTGTCCCCCCAGCCTGAAATCCCCCTTCCCCTTCTCCACTTGGCAGCAGCCCTCCCGTGCTCTGAGGCAAGCCTCGGGTCACCTCTGCCATGCTGCCTTCTCCAGCTTCCCCAGAACCCAAGGGCACAGGCCTCTGCTCATTCCCAAGTCCCAGATGAACCCTGGAACTCCTTGTCTACCTGTCTCTCAGGGCACTTGACTCCTTGAGGTCTGAATTCCCTGCTTTGCATACGTTTGTATCATCCTTGTGCTTAAAAGTTCCTGGCCCTTGGAAGGACATATTCGTTCAGTGAATTCTCAAGAAACACTGTCCATATTATAAAGTAGGTTTCTTTTCCTCCCTCTCTCCCTCCCTCCCTCCCTCCCTTCCTTCCTTCCTTCCTTCCTTCCTTCCTTCCTTCCTTCCTTCCTCCCTCCCTCCCTCCCTTCCTTCCTCCCTTCCTTTTGTCTTTTTAGGCCTATACCTGCGGCATAAGGAAGTTCCCAGGCTAGGGGCCGAATCGGAGCTGTAGCTGCCGGCCTACACCACAGCCACAGCAACACAGGATCCGAGCTGTACCTGTGACCTTCACTGGATCCTTAACCCACCGAGTGGGGCCAGGGATCGAACCTGCATCCTCATGGATACTAGTCGGGTTCCTTACCGCTAAGCCACGACAGGAACTCTAGGAAGGTTTCTTGGCTGTTGTTTTATTGAGAGTGGTAGTTTTGGCAACACTGCCAGATAAGTACAGTGAAATCTGAATTTCCAATAAACAAGGAATACTTTTCTAATATAACCATGTCCCAGATATTACGTGTTTATCTGAAATTCAAATTTCACTGGGCATCCTGTATTTTCATTTGGTAAACCTGGCAGCCTAAGTCCTGGTGTGGCCCAGGAGTTGCCTGCAGAGGCAGGCGGGAGAGCTCTGTACACACGTGCACACGCGCGCGCGCACGCGCACGCACACACACACACACACACACACACACCCCACCTGCACCTCTGGTTCCTTCTTCCCTCACAAGTCTGAAGAAGGCCCAGGGCCAGCAAGTGTGAAGCGAGAACGCCCTGTAGTTTGGAGATCGGGGCAGAGGAGGGATGGCCTGCGGCAGAGCTGGGCCTGCAGGCTCCCAGCAGAGCCCCTGACGGCGCGCTGCACCAGCCCCTGCCCGGGGGCCCGCCTGCTAGGCCTCCCGAGTCTAGTGCATCAGCCAGTTCCCATGTCTCGGCAAGAGGCGGGGATGCCAGCCCCACTCAGGGTCTGAAACAGGGCCCCAGTTTCTGGGCATTACCCCAGCTGGGAAGCTCCAGGGATGGCTGTCCCAGCAGCACCACCCCCGGGCATCCTGAACAAAAGCTCATTTAATTTCCCCACCAAAGCTGCCCACTTCCCAGGGGAGAAGGCTCAGGGCCAACAGCAGGTGGCCAACAGAACCAGACCAGAACCCGGCCTCCGGGCACAGAAGCCACCCTTGCAACCCTCCAGCCACATGGCCCTCTGAAGAAGCCTCGTCTTCTCTCCTCGGGCCAAGGGTGGTCACGCCGCACCCCCTGTGCCTACCAGGCTGACGGCACACTCGGCCAGAGGCACCCTTCCCTACAGCTGCAGTAACCTACAGCTGGCCTTGACCTCCAAGGGGAAGGAGGAAACTGAGTCACACCAAGCAAGATCACTCCCCTGCCACAGCTCTTTCTCCAAGGGAAAAAGGATGCATGCTTTGCAACAGGATATGAGTGTCCCAGATGAGAGGTACCGAGGATGGAGCAGTCCCCTAGGACTTTTTTGGCAGTGTGACAACCGGGCTGTGTGCTGACGCCCCTGCACCTCCAGGTGGGTGACAAGCAGATGGATGATCTGCCCAGGGGAGTGGGGTGTGGGGCACACCTCTAACCTGAATGGCCTTTCTGGTGCGCTCTTGACCTCACGGTGCAGAGCGCAGAACCCTCTCCTACCTATTCAGATGCAGGCGCTATGGGAGAGAGGGGCATCTTGACTAGGAAAGCATCTGCTTGGGCCTTCCTTCCCTCATGGTATTTTGTTATTCTTTTACGGCCACGCCTGCAGCATATGGAAGTTCCCAGGCTAGGGGTCGAATTGGAGCTATGACTGCTGGCCCGCACCACAGCCACAGCAATGTGGGGTCTGAGCCGCATCTGTGACCTACAGCACAGCTCACGGCAACACCGGGTCCTTAACCCACTGAGCGAGGCCAGGGATCGAACCTGCATCCTTACGGATACTAGTTGGGTTCTTAACCTGCTAAGCCACAACGGGAACTCCTCTTGTGGTATTTTAAGCTCATCTTTTGCCACTTCTTGGGCTTGAGGACTGCAAAGCCACATCCAGAGCCTTGGCTCTGGGGCAGGAGTTAGGGAGAGTTTCAGAGGCCAGCACCTATCTGGGGACGACCGGCTCTCAGAGGAGCTGGCGAATTCTGCTGCTTCGGGACAGGACCAGGCGGCAGGGTGTGGGCACCTGACTGGAGCCGCCACAGTTTGGTACTGCTCCCCCTTAAAAATGAGCATCCTCTGGTTTTTAAATTTTTACTAAAAGCAGGAATACGTGATCCATGCAGAACATTTGGAAAACAGAGAAATGCACGGAGGAGTTAAAAAAAAAAGTGACATATATTTTACCAGCTATATTTCTGTGCCTTCAAAGATGCGTATTTCCAGCCTTCATGTGTCACCAGGTGGGAGTCAGCCTGGGCACGCTGTCTCGCCACCAGCTTTTACTATTGAATATTCCCGTGACAGAAGCTGGAAGACATTTTTGCCATCTCGATGGTGTTCTAGCAGGTGGATTTAGTATGTTTATCTTGCTCTCTACTGATGTGCATTTCTCTGCTTTTACTACCATAAATGATTCTACCTTTGTACACTCCTAATAGAGCTCACAGTTTTTGAGCCCTTCCTCGATGCCAGGCCCATTCAGTTCTCACCCCAGCCCTAGGAAACGGAAACTACGATCATTCCCATTTTTCAGGCGAGGAAACTGAGCTGCAGAAAGAGTAACTAATCTGTCTGAGTCACGCTGTTGGTAGGCGGCAGAGCAGGGATGTGAACCCGTACCATCTGGTGAACCTCCTCTGCTTACCGGAAGCACGGAACGGCACAGAAACAAAGTCTGAACTCGAGTGACATTTCAGTAAATCTGGAGAGATGCCAGCCCACCCCCTTCGACCTTGACATCTGCAGGAGCCCAGAGCGTAAGATATCAGGCTGAGGATGACCCAGCAGGTGAGGTGAGGGGCCTGGCTCCCTGCGACCCTGGACCAGAGGGATCAGGATGGCACAGCACACCTGACAAGTCCACTGGTTTTTAATCAGAAGAAAGCAACCGACCTGAAGGGTCATAATGCCTGCTGGGGGTACTACCTGCAACACGGGCAGGCATGGGACTAGGACCCATCTGCAGAGGAGGCAGGCAGGCTCTGCCTTGCTCACAGCCCTATCCCAGGGCAGCAGGGTGTCCAGCCTGGCGCCCACACCCCTAAATGCCTCATGAACGAAAGAGTAAGGAAAACACACACAGGCTGCCAGGGCGGTAGGCAGAGATGTGGCTCACGGCTCTTAATCATAAATACTAGTTTTCGTGACCACCACCGATTGCATGACTTTTAGACAGGAGGCATCAGGCTCAGCAGTATGTGAGAATCGCCCTATATTTAAAGGTAAGCACTATTACCGCTCCCGATTTTTTTGTCCGCACCTGTAGCATGCGGAGTCCCCGAGCCAGGGATCAAACTTGCAACGCAGCAGTGACAACACCGGATCCTTAAGCTGATGGGCTAGCAGGCAACTCCCACCGCCCCCATTTTACAGGAGCTCAAGCTCTTCTGCAAGGTCACCCAGCTCAGGCGCTCAGGAAGAGGACTCAAAGCCAGGTTCTTTCATCATGAAGTAATGGTCCATAAGAAATGTGCTAGGAGCTGGCATTTATCCCCCAGCAGGAAGGATGGAGAATAGATCGAGCGCATACACATTATCTAAGCAGCACATGATCCTCTTCGAAGGAAGATACTGTCCTCATTGTATAGATACAAAAACTAAGGCTCTGAGTTTCCTTGGGGCACAGTGGGTTAAGGATCTAGTTTTGTGACTGCAGCGACTTGGGTGGCTGCTGTGTTGTGGGTTTGATCCCTGGCCTGGGAACTTCCACATTTCTCAGATTAAGCACCCCACCCCCCAAAAAAAGGAAAAGAAAAAAGAAACTAAGGCTGGGGGTTAAGTGAGTCACCCCAGACCATGCAGAACTTGAATGCAGAAATGTTTGTCTCTGACACCCAAGTTCTTTCCACTCAAGTGTGCTGGCCTGACCTGCATGTTTCTGCAAAAGGGGGTGATAGGATGGCTGGGGGGGGGGCAACTGGGGACTGGAAAACAGAATGTAGCTAATTTGGGCAGCAGATTCACAGTTTGTTTCAGACCACTGAGCCTGCCAGCCAGAGGCCTACCCTAGACTGAGATAAGAATGTCAGTGATGCCTGATAAGGGTGTGACCCATCCTGTGAAAGGCAGTTGCTCGGAGGAGAAACCCTTGGCTCTTAGGGCCTGGCAAGGGGAGAGGGAAGTTTCAAGGCCTGCAGCACAGGGCTTGACAACCCATCACTCCACGCGCACAACGAACCCAGCGCTTCTCTGGAGTGAGGATGACTAAGGGCTGGCCGTGGCTTGTGCTTCGTCAATCTGGGATGAGCAAAGAAGACAAAAAGGCCCAGATGGGGAAACCGGAGCCTGGAAGCTTAAGTGATCCATCTGTCTCGTGGTTCAGGGGTGGGATCACAGGGCTGCAAAGATGTATGTGAATGCCCGCACTGCCACTCCTTGCTGTGTGACCTCAGACATGTGTCTGTACCTCTCTGAGCCTTCCAGTCTCAACAGGAAATGGAAACATTAATGTAACTATCTGAAGGGCTAGGGTTCTGAATGCATAAATATATCTCATAAATTAACAGATCAATAACCCACAACCCAATATACTGAAAAAGAGGCAAAAAATAAAACAGGCAATTCACAGAAGAGGAAAGCCAAATGGCTGATAAAGGTGTGAAAAGAGGCTCAGCCTTACTAGCAAGCAGGGAAATGCAAACAAGCACCGCCATGAGATACTATGCACACCCACTAACAAGTCTGACAATTCAGAGTGTAGGCAAGGACCCAGGGCAAAGGCCCACAGTCGTAGCTCCTGGGGAAATAACCACACAGGTGAAAATGCACAAACCCCAAGACCCAGCAATCCCATCTCAGCTGTATGTGCAAGGAAGCACCTCTAAGATAGCATCCTAAAAGTCTCCCACAGGAGCTCAAATAGTGGTGTGTTCACAAGTGGAATATTAAACAGCAGTTAAAATGAACTGGAGCCACATGCACCAATGTAGATTTCCAAAGTGTAACATTTTTATACAGTTTTAAAACATTCAATCTAAAATCTTAGAGACTGTTAAAAACGCTAAAACAGGAATTCCCATCTTGGCTCAGTGGTTAACGAAACCAACTTGTATCCAGGAGGACTTGGGTTCGATCCCTGGCCTCACTCAGGGGGTTAAGGATCTGGTGTCGCTGCGAGCTGCCGTGTAGGTCACAGATGCAGCTGGAATGTGGTGTAGCTGTGGCTGTGGCCTGCAGCTGTAGCTCTGATTCAACCCCCGGCCTGGGAACCTCCATGCGCTGTGGGTGTGGCCCTAAAAAGACAAAAAAAAGGTAAAAACATTAAAAGATGCATGAGGCCTGGGTGGGGAGGGGAGTGACTGCCACAGGGCACAAGGGATTTTGGGGGGGTGATGGAAATGTTACAAAACTGGGTTGTGATGATGGTTGCACAGTTCTACACACTCATTTAAAAACTCAGTGACTTGTACATTTACAACAGGTGAATTTTACGGTATGTAAATTATCTGTCAGGAAAGCCACTGGAAAAAAACATCTATTGGTCCATTTTTAAAAAGTGCCTGGGAATGATAAGCACCAAATGGAGGATACTGGGTTTTGGGACAATGGTGGGTGGGGTGGTTGTTGGGGTGCATAAACAGGGGGCTCGGCATCTGCAGTATTTTATTTCTTAAAAAATAAAAACAGGAACTATTTGAAATGAGTAAGGCAAAATGGAAAGACCTGACAGCTGGATGGTAGAGAGACAAGTATTTTTACTTATTCCATGTATCTGCGTATTTGAAATCATGTACTAATATAATGGAAAGGCACTTACTTCAAAGGGTTGTTGTGATGACTAAATACACACAGGGAGCTTAGTCCAGCGCTTGGCCCACAACGATGGATTAAATTGCAGCTAGTATGACTACTGCTTCTATAACTACCCCTAGCATCCTGTTCTTCTTAACCTCTAAAGACCTCAAAACACAGCAAGCCAGTATCTCCTGGTCCCAGCTGATGGACACTCTCTTCTTTCCTTCTTTTCTTTTTTTTTCTGCTTTTTAGGGCCACACCTGCGGCATATGGAGGTTCTCAGCTAATCAGAGCTACAGCTGCCGGCCTACGCCACGGCCACAGCAACTCGGGATCCAAGCTGCGTTTGCAACCTACACCCCAGCTCACGGCAACGCCGGATCCCCAACCCACTGAGCGAGGCCAGGGATCAAACCCATATCCTCACGGATACTAGTCGGATTTGTTTCTGCTGCGCCACAACGGGAA
The DNA here is from genome assembly GCA_004024745.2 of Catagonus wagneri. Taxonomy (NCBI): domain Eukaryota; kingdom Metazoa; phylum Chordata; class Mammalia; order Artiodactyla; family Tayassuidae; genus Catagonus; species Catagonus wagneri. Next base: position 1,252,530 of record PVHT020000165.1, on the reverse strand, counting down.
CTCCCTGGACACTCTCTTCTAACCCCAAGGCTTCTGTATATCCCTTTCCAGTGCCAGAAATGGAGTGATCCAAATAAAACCTGCAAAACCTACAGGGGGCACTTCCTCCTCCCCTCAAGCCAGAAGATAACCTAGTTGGAGAGGGTCCCCCAGGGTATCGCCCTTGAAAGCCTTCTTTCCATTCATTCAGAAAGCCATGGGCCCCAGGGCAGGTGAGATGCTGGCAGAGAAAGGCCAACAGATAGAGGGCAGTGGCTCCGGAGCAGCTCTCTCCAAGTAATACTACTGCTGGTATTACTGTCAACAATAATCCCTACCCACCCGGGCGGATCTCAGAGGCCCTGGGAGCTCCTGCCCCTGCATTTCCCAGACCTGGCCCCTGGTTCCGCCCGTGGGCCCATCGAGGATGTCTCTGCCCACAGGTGAAGGAGGCTGGGGCCGGGCACAGAGAGGGTTGGCTGCCCTGATCCTGGAGAAGATGCCATTTCAGGTGGAAAGAGGGGGCCCAGTCCTGATGGGCAGCCCCGAGCTCCAGGTGCAGTTCTCCAACCAGATCTGAGGCACCTGCTCCCTCCCAGGCAACTAAGCGGTGAGCAGGAGGAGGTGTGCTAGCTGCAAGCGGGGAGCAGGTGGCAGGGAACCCTCTGTAACTGACCTGTGTGCGCTGGGGCAGGGGGTGGGGGGCTGGATGGGGGTGCGATTCTGCCCCCCCCCGGAAACATGTGAGGCGGCATTCTGGCTCCTCATAATTTGGGGAGGGGGATGCTACTGGCATCTAGTGGGTAGAAACCAGAGAGGCTGCTGAATGTTCTACGATGCACAGGAGAGGCCCCCACGACAAAGACCGATCTGGCCCAAAATATCAACAGCGTTGAGAGGAGAAATTCCCCTCTAGAGGGAAGTAGCAGTATTTGCAGTTTACGGATTATGGAAGCTCAGAGAGGTATATCGACCAGCTCCAGGTCACACAGGAGGAAGTGGCAGAGCCTAGGGCTGTCCAATTCTCCCACTCATGCCATCTCTCCAGAGTGGCTGGGCCAACTTCAGAAGGGAGGGTGAAAGTCCAGGCCCATGGCAACAGCTACCTCAGTGCCCGTTCTTCCCAGAGTGGCAGGGGCAGGTATGGCTTGAGAGCAGGGGTAGGGTCATAGGTAGCTTCCGGTGGGTCCCCTGCCATCACAGCACTTAATTTTCTCTGTTCCCATGGATGTGGACGACTCAGGCTTCAGTTCAACCCACCGCCCCTCTTCATCGGATGAACCCAAAAGACAGGCTTGAAGGGAGGGGGGGCCCTCTTGAATCACAAGAGTGACTAAACCCACATGCAGCAAAACAAGTTCTTGGTGAAATTCCTCCTCATGTGACTTCGGCATGCTCCCAATCAGAGTGACATGGACACCACGGGGCAGGGAGACAGGCGTCTAACAGTTCTGGAATGTCAACCCTGCCTGTCACATGCCCTTCCCTTCGGAAGCGGGCACCACGACCCCCAGTTACAGACCGAGGAACATGAGAGTCGGGCAAGTTGTGATGCCAAGATCTGAACCCAAATCCATGTTAATATTTAGAGACTTGTTTGAAGGGGCCCCTAAAAAGTGCTTGAAGGCTTAGAAAGATGCCCCTCAAAGCCGCAGAACCTCTAAAAAACAGGCAAGTAGGGATCTAAGCAGAGAATGAAAAGCCTCAGGGTGATCATAAATGATAGCAGGGGTTTTTTTTTTTTTTGCTTTTTTTGTCTTTTTAGGGCCACACCTATGGCACATGGAGGTTCCCAGGCTAGGGATCGAACCTGAGCTATGGCTGCTGGCCTGCATCACAGGTGCAGCCACGTGGGATCCGAGCTGTGTCTTCGACCTACATCATAGCTCACAGCAATGCCAGATCCTTAACCCACTGAGTGAGGACAGGGATTGAACCTGCGTTTTCATGGATGATAGATTCGTTTCCGCTGAGCCACGATGGGAACTCCATAGTGATAGCAGTTTTTAAGGGGACTTTGCTTAGAGAAACCAGGGGGTATGAAACCTGCAGAGCGGTGTTGTCTGGTAGAATAACACTTTTTGGGGTGGAACAGACTTGACTTCCATCCCTGCTCCGGCCCTATGACCTCTGGGGTAGGACCTCACCTTTCCAAGCCTTAGTTTCCTCACCAGTCAAGTAGGCTTAAGAACCTGTGCTTGACAATTGTGTGACAGGAGAGGACAGGAGAGTGTGAGCCGATGGTGACGCCCAGGGCTTGGTGCCTGCAAGTTTTCTGGTGTCGCCAGCTCAGAGATCTGGCGGGAGGCGGCCTGGAGAATTTCAGAACTCCTCCCGTTGCCATGTTGGTAAAAACTGTCTTCATACCAAAGAAGCAATTCAGTTACACACTCAACAGGCTCAAACAAGAAACCAAGATTTGGCAGCATGTGAAACAGTTAACCAAAAAAAAAAGAGACAATTTAGCCCAACTATGGAATCAAGCAAAACTTTACTCTATTTAAAGATGCCACAGGTCCAGGAAATAGCTTCCCACTGCCCAGCTAAGGCTTAAATAACTAGCTGCCCAGCCAATAACAATACAGGCTCACAAAGCACACCCTTTCTCGCAGGGAGTGCACAGTGCATTCCTGGCTATCTGTTTTCAGAATTTTATAGACTCCTCATGGAGGGCATGTAGATCTGCTTTATAAGAAGCAGCCTCTTAAGAAAAGAGATCCAAAGATGACTTACAGGGAGGTCAAGGAGCTGACTTTAGCCAGCCAACGCCCCTTGCTCTTTATTGTTCTATACTTCTTTGTTAGGATTTTTTTTCCCTCCCTCTTGCTCTTTTTTCCTTCCTGATTAACTTCTCTGCAGCTAGGCGCTGCCACTGCCCCCTTCTCACCACCAGAGACACCACAGCCCTCTTCCCTCCTATGCAGAGGCCTCCCCAAGGCCTCACCTGGGCCCAGCAACCCACGGCCCTATTATCCCTCCACCTAGAACCTCTCAGGCGATCCCAGGGCCCCCTGAACCCACAGACTCAGCTTCAAGACGCCCGTGGAAACCATTTCTCATCTAGGGGATCACCACCTGCCCTAGGCACACGTTCCAGAGGCAGGGAAAACCGAACGCATTTCCGCCTTGCTCCAGAACCCGAAGCCACCTGGAGCCTCAGCTTTCCCATCTGCAAAATGATGCAACCCGCCCATTTTCTCAGGTCGTCGCCAGCACTAAGCACGATTCCTATTTTGCCAGGGAAATACCAGGAGAAAACTTTCATATATTTTAAAACAGAAGTTATTGAAGAGAAGGGGCAGCGACTGGTTTTGTTTTCTTTTTTTTTCAGCTTTTCACGGTGCAGGCACTCAAAGCATCATTAGCAGAGACCTCCACCGCTCGGGCTGGCTCCTCCAAAAGGGCAGAACCAACTTGGCGATCCCTGGTGGGGCTACCTGTGGCTGGGCACTGCGGGTCTGAGCGCCTCCGGACAAGGAGGGACAGGGCGGGCGGCCTGGGAACAGGCGCCTCTCTCTCTTTCTGTCTGTTTCCTACACCGGCTGGGGCCAGACTTCGGAAGGGCAGGACGGGAGTAGGGGAGACCGGGGTGGGGGTGGGGAG